>CAEFZY010058901.1:0-14733 GCA_903066815.1 Brachyrhaphis roseni
AAGCTGCTACCCCCGCGACCCGACCCCGGATAAGCGGAAGACGATGGATGGATGGATGGATGGATGGATGGATGGATGGGTTTTCTTTTGACATTGGACAAACAATTCAACCCACTCGTATAAATATTTATACACCCCAACTAATATCTGGATAAATGATCCTCAGCAAGTTCAGAATTTTTTTTTTTTAAAAATCATGCCATCAGAAACGTATTGGACAAAACAACTGATTGAAAACTGATTTGTTCACTGCATGTTTATGTCTGTGTAACGTTGAGATGGACCTGCATTTATTCAAACCATTCAGACTACCAACACAAAACAAAAGTGTCAGATATGATTAATCACCCCGTGATAACTCGCGGGATAATTAACAGAAACTGGAAGTGACTTTTTTATATCTTAGAAGGGATTAAAGCGATAGAAAGCCCGTGTTTAACCTGCTTTGCTTTGCATTTTGTACTTAGGTTTGTGGTGCATTTTATCCTCAAGAAAAAGCCATGAAACTTCAGATATCTCACAAATATTAAAATAAGTAAATAAAAGTAATAAAATATTAACATACATGGAAAACCCTTACGAAAACCTTACAGCAGGAAGTACAGTGGCCACTGCAAGAAAAAGTTTCAGCAGCAAAGCGTGCCGCATGAACTGATCAGTGCAGTACTGTGCGAGAAAGCAAAAGTATTGAGAGGGAAAGCAAAAGAAAAACATCCACCATGTCCTGCAGGGGCCTCCGTATTCCAACAGTGTAATCTAAGCAAGGCTTTTTTCCCCATTCTAAACCACAGATCCCTGTGGAAACACATAGGGTCTCAGGGACAATCAAGATGAAGAAACTTAATCACCAGTGTGACTGTCAACCTGTTTTGGAAATTAAAGTGCCTTCTCAGAAGTGAACACCCTCCGGCTTGAATGAACCTTACAGCTGACCACATGTCGTCGTCGTCGCATTAGGAGTGTTTGGAGGAGTCGGTTTAAGGCTGCGAAAGCCAAAAGCGCTGTGATAATTATCAAGCATGGTGATTGGAGCGTCATGCTGAGTTGTCCTTTTTCAATATTCAGTAAGGATGGAGAAAAACTACCTCCAAATTCTTTAATCAACAGTTAGATGTAGTGCTCTGAGACAGAAGCACTACAAAAAGTCATTAAATTCGTTGGCGAATGGAAGTTTACGATGATTGTGTGCAACCACGACCAGAAATAGATGAACATTTAAATACATCGAATGCAAAATTTGAAATATTAGACAGTGCTTTTTAGCTTGTGAAAGTAGGAAATGAGACGTGGCAATAAAAAAATATTTATGACCGGGGCTACTTCCACAAAGCAGTTGGTGAATTTGTGTACAGAGCGTCTGTAGAGCAGTCCCAAAGCTGTGGGTTTGATTCCAGCTTCTCTCTGCCACATGTCGATGTTCTTTGGTAAATGAAGGCGTGTGTGTGTGGGGGTGTGTGTGTTTGTGTGTGTGTGTTGGTGTGTGCAGCTGGCCGAATGTGGCTCTAGTGCAAATCGCTTTGAGTTGCTGTGACTACAAAAGCGCAACATAAATTAAGCCCATTTACCATAATGTAGAAATATAATTATTGTTGCACTTGTTCTCCTTGTGCGATTCATTCAGCCTTGCTCTTTATGTTTTGTTTGCTGTTGTTTTTTTCTCCTCTGCAATTAAAACATTCAGTCTTCCGGCCTAACAAAGCGAGCCTGATGACAGCCATAAGTCTGGAGCAATTTAGCGCATTTGAATGTTGCGTCTAAGCATAGGTTATGCTTGAAATGTTTTGGTGCGAGCGCCAACAAAATATAAACACTTTGAAAATCACGTAAAGTAACATTTTGTACATTTCTTGTAAAAAACAGGGAAGCGGGTTGGAGTTAAAAAAAAAAACAACACTGCTTCATCAGTCAAGTGTAATAACTTTTTTATGGCAAAGATTGAACAAATTCACTCATATTTGATCAAAAATATTCTGCAGTATGTATATTTTCAGTGCCTACAGTTGTGTTTCTGACCACACCACTACATTGTTTTCAGTCTATCTGGGTGCCATTGGATCTCAGCTGCTGTGTTTGACACAGCAGAACCTAACACGGTGATGAATAACTGGTTCAGGCGTCACTTAGCAGACTTTTTGTGTCATCCAGCAACTATAAATTCCCACAACAAAAAATCAAACACGGGGTGCCTCAAGACTCCCTTTTTGCGCCTCTTGCACTCAAAATCGATATTTTCCCCTTTGACTCAGATTGACTATGCTCCTGCTTCAACATACGATATTAGAGAACTACAGTCACCATTCCAATGTCATTAATAATTTGATGGGTCTGATATTATTGTCCACTGTCTTACATGAAAACCTTCCATTCCTCTCTTTCCAAAAATACAATCAATTTATTGTTATGCAGTCCATGGCATTTTACAGTAGATAGTCAACTCAAACACATTATAGAGATTTAAAGTTGGAGTGCACCAATCAATCAATCAATCCCTATTATTTCCTTAATTTGAGGTGACATACTTACATGTGACACCGCTCTGATCCACCGACCTCTTCTGTGTCTGCAAAGGTCTGAAAACCAGCCATTGCCCCTTCACTCTGTGCTGTGAGTGTGGTTTGACTTCCACACCCGACCACCACGTCACATCTGTATGTGCTGTGGCCACAAAGCTGCTGCATTTGGACATTTTGTCTCGGGCTTTTACGAAGAAGCCTAAAACTCAAGTTGTTGTGTTAGTTCGTCCTCGGCTGAACCTGTGCGGAAGCAAAACTCTGCTGTGCACTTTATTTTTGGTGAGAGGCTCAGTAGTCCACGTAGTCTCACCTGTTGTGCAGGTTTTCATTTTTAAAATGTTAAGTTAGCAATTTGGACATCGAGTGTAGACGTTTCATCTAGATCGGAAAGCTCTATGTCATTCAGTTACATCAACTTTGTGTTGTTTCATGGATATTCTAATTTTTTTTTCAATGAGATAAGTTTGAAACATTTCAGGTGTGACCTTTTAAAACACGACAGTGTCAGTTATTTAAAAACATAAATAAATCAGCATTGGTCAGGCTTTTTAAAAATCAATTATCGGACAGAAGCCCACAGGGGACTCAACCGATTCATCCCTGATTCAAAGTCAGTTTAATACACTCCAATTTGATCCCAGTTATAAAACAATGCAGTTAGCCTGATGCTTAAATGTTAATATTACTACTTTGGTGTAGTTCTTGTCATTAATTTTCTTCAATTACGTCTCCCTGTAAATCGCCATGAATCATTTTCTTTATCTGCAGTTTAGCACAAAGAAGCGTCTTTTCATGCCTTATCAATAATTAACGTTAAAAACATTGCACCTTCTTAACCGATGTCACATTAGTCGATTTTTGTACACTGCAGTCTCTACAGCAGAAGCCAATTTCACAGAAAGCTTTCCAGGCAGGGGTGCATCTAGAATATTTTAGAAGGGGATCCCGGGGGGGAACTGATAATCTTGGGATGAGACATCAAAAAAGAAAACTGTACAAGAGTTTCTTTAATGTGTGACATCAGAGACCAAAGGATTATGTTGGCATTGATATTTTTTCCAAGACAAAATAAAGTTTCCCCCCCCCATGTTTAATTCATATGTATCAGCAATATTGGGCGAAGGTCGTCATTTATGTGATTGATTTATATTTACAAGCAGCAAAATAAAAGGTGCGTCTGTCTCACTGTTCCTACGCTAAACAGGAAGCAAATCTAGTCTTGTCGTTCAAGATTTTAAAAGCTCATCTTTCATCTAATTAAGGTCATTTTTAAGAAACCTATTAAACTTTGATGAATTAGTTTATCAGAGCACATTTGGCTGTTTTCAATCGCCAAATAGCTGCAAACATTAGATTGCGTTGAAGTAAACTCGGCAGGTTAAAACTCCAAACTAGTTTTTATTCACTTAAACAAAAAAAATTTATAAATTAAAGAAATAAATCAAGTATATTGAAAAGAACAGTATTAAACTTCCAAATGAAATTAATTGTGATTATTGTGTAAAAAAAAACAACAACCAACTAACATTTAAATGAAGTTAAGTTTCATTTACACTTTTTCAGTGTAGTAATGAACTCAAACACCTGATCCAATAAATCTTTGACCCGGCGATGGCAACAAGTGACTGATAAGTCCATCTTCAAGGTGTCTGTAACATTTCCAGATCTTTCCTTTGTGCAAAACTCACTGCCAATATATTCAAAATCAAACAAGTTCTTTTTTTTTTTTTTTCTTCTTCTTTTTTCTTGACTACCTCAAAATAATCATTGTTCTTCCTAGAGCTAGACTTGTGTCCACCGATGTCATTGAAATATTCTCGTGGAAGTTTGCAGAGCTCAGCTCGGCTGATTACCAGTGTTTAAACAAGAGAACAACGGGGGGAAATGTTCAAACAGAGGAGCGCCAGAAAGATTAAAAGGAAGCTAAGAAACCAAAACCGCAGTGGGCAAAGTAGAGAAAAAAAAAAAAGTCAGAAAATGACAGTATTTGAAATCGAAGGGAGGCATGCAGCTGGGTCTGGTGTTTTTTTTTTTTTTTCTTCATGCTGCTGGTTCAGTGCCTCTGCTGTATTTTTAACATGACAGGCGGTAAACAGCCGGAAACCGGGGAGTGGAGATGTGGAGCCTGCGCTCAGACTCCCGTGTGCCACACCGTGACCAACGCACAACCCCGCTTTTAGCAGCACTCCCATGAGAAAGGCAGGGAAAGACGGGAGAGACATGCAGGCGTCTTCAAGATGAACAACTTACGATTTCACTCAAAAACTCTTAAGAAAAAGGGCTGATCGTTTTTACAAACTTGGCATCAATGACTTTATCGAGCAATCCAACTACTTGATGCAAAAAAACTTCAATTCGACAAACTGATTTTAGACACATTTGACACGCAGCAGATCTTACCTCCGTATCCCTGGTGAAATGTAGAGCGACCAAGTTATTTTCCAGTCTGTAGAAGTTCCTTAACTTTTTTTTTTTTTCTATTCCTCAGAATTGCCCTTCGTCCTATTCATCCGAGCGCTGACACACACTGACACACGCGCGGCATGACAAGACGGTCACATGGCCGTCGTGGACTGCTATGGCAGAATGAGGAACTCAGGGGAGCTGCTTGGGGATTTTTCTATCTTACCCAAACTTCCTGGTACAATTGTCTAATGATTATTTGCATAATCAGCAACTGACACACACACACACACACACACATGCACACGCTGCATTTCTCATAGGATCTGCAGCAACAGATTCCATTTGCCTATGTTAAATGGGACCTTTTTAAAACCTCCAAGTATTTCTCTTCAATGGCTAAAGTATTCAACCCCCCCCCCCCTTAAACTTTTTCATGTTTTAGTACAACGGAAAACTTTAATATGTTCTGTTTGAGCTTCATGTGATGGACTAAAAGTTTGGCAAGATGCAGAAATCAAAGGAAACATAACACCTGCTCAGGGAGCAGACATGGTGGTGGCAGCATCATGCCTTTCTTTAGCTTAACCAGAGAAGCAGATCACAGTCAAACTGGGGAAACAGACTGATAGCGGTGTATAACTCCAGTCCTCAAGAGTCACTGTGTTGTAGCTTTAGTTGTTTTCACACCGCACCATTCAAATTTTCATTTGTTAAAAAAACAAAACCTGAATCTTTTCCTTCTACTTCATAACCATGCACCAATTTGTGTCAAAATCCCAAATAAATCCGTTGAAATGTATCAGTGTAACATGGCGCAACGTGAAAATAAGAATTTCTGCAAGGAACTGCGTATTTATTATCAATTCTGCCTCAGCGCCCCCTGCTGGTCGAGCTGTGGAACTGCAACAACACAAGTAACTTTCTCCCCAAAAGTCCTCTTTTCTTTTATTGATCATTTATTAAACTTTGTTTAACATGGGAAATAGAAAATATACTTACAGAGAGTCAGACAGAAAGAGGAAACCATGCAAATATTCTACATGTGGAGTTACGACGAGCAGAATTAGAAATGAGTCACAAATCGTACAACATGAGAGCTACGGTATGTTTGCTCTCTACAGTATTGTTGCGGTAAAGGAGTCAGAGTTGAAGATGTAGTGGTGTCTGTGGTGTGTGTGGGGGTGGAAGGACACATGCAGATTGATTTATACAAATAATGAGCTTGTGTCACACTTTTATACAAATGAGCAGGAATGCGATTCAGCCAAACATTCGCACAAACACACACACACAAGTTAGTGTTCCTGGAAGATCTGCTGACTGTTGCATATTTACATTTAGGAGTAGTTTGTCGGTCTTGGGCCACCATGCTTACTGGTGAGAGGAAGAAGAAGAAGAAGAAAAGAGGGACACCACTGCAGCTGAGGTCACCTGCACCTGTCCTCTAAAATAATAAAAATGAAACGTGTTGCTCTTTGGACCAGGAAACAAGTGGACATAAACTACTATTGGGCAGAGTGAAAAGAAAGGAAAAACACTGTAGACCAATCAAAACGTGAGGACAGTGTCCTACCAGGAAAGACGATCTGGCTGTAAATATGACTACTCACCCTGAAAATAAAGTGAATTGCATCTCAAAGGTCAGAAGAAAAATCACATCGTGTTTTATTACCGATTAGGAATAAGGAAGTGTTACTTTTTATAGCCGCTCTTTGGGTATGTGTAACTTTTATTGTGCAAATCGGTAGAGAAAACAAAAAATAAATAAATAAAAACATGCAAAGAAAGGACTCGAAGGATGAAAGAGGAACATAGTGGTACCGTTTCTAATTTAACATGGCAGTAGTACAGACGGGCCTGAAAGTGCATGCTTCCTTACTGCCAGCAGGTGGCGACTCCTTGGGTTGAAACGGAAGTCAGTCGGTATTGAAGTCTAAAAGAAGAGCTGACGGGTTTGATGGGTTACATTAAACCCAAGTGTGGTACACATAAACAAAAATCATTCTCTAATCCATTTATGGTCTGAAGCACAATCTACACACCACAGTGGCATTTTGTCTCTTTTAATAAGCAGTTCTTAGCTTTGTGAACTAAGAATATCGATAAGCTCTTTAACCAAATTAACATGTATTGAAAAGCGAAGCCACAACCACAGATAGTTGCATAATTAACTTTCCGTCAGCACCTAAAAAGGTCACAGATTAGCCCTTTTTATGGATTAAGATGTTTTTAGCACACAAAATGACTTCCCTGAGTCTCATTTCTATTCATTAACACAGGAGCAGCGGCCATATTAGTTTTTCAAAAGTTGAAAAATACTATAGGAGTATTTTTGATAGACAGGATAAATAGTGAAAAAGTGTTTTTTTAAATTATTGTATTATTATGATTTTCCTCTTTTTTTTAATTAAATGAGACCAAACCTTTACCTGACACCTGTAACCAAATATATTATCTTCAAGCAAATGTGAAAGCAGTGAGGTTTTTATGCTTTTGTGAACCAATGAGCTTGATTCTTCTCCAAAATTTGACAAAAACAATAAGACTTTTCTTCTCTAACGCAACACAACACTGAACAAACGCATTTCCGAACCTGACAAACTACTCATGTAAGGCTGTGATAACACTTGCATTATTACTGTAAACGTGTAAAAAATAAAGATACTCATTTAAAAGGACGCGTCATGTCACCCTTCTTCTGGAACGTCTCGTTCTCTGCGGAAACAATTCGGCACAAATTGAACTTCCAAAGCTCTGTGTTTCAATTCGGCTACAGTTGAGTCCATATCCCTCTGCTTTAACATCAGCTCAAAGGAAGCACAAACCATTAACTGGCAATATACAGCCTCTACCAGCACCACTGCTTCTACAATCATGCTACTCCCACTGTGACCCATTATACCAGCATGTCTCAGTGGTCCTACAAACTGCCGGACTATTGCAGAGCTCCATTTTCTCTCTCCTTTTAGTCCTTCAGCCTGTGGGTGTGTGGGTGTGTGGGTGTGTGTGTGTGTGTGTGTGTTGGACCACAGAGACTGAAAGCAAAATTTTGTTTTTTGAAAAGAAAAAGACAAAAACTACCACTTGTGTACCCCTGACTCTGAAAAGCATCAGTCGTTCCACTTCGCAAGAAGCACCGAGCGATCGCATTTTGACGTCTCAGCTGGGGCGAAGACTCTGCTTGAAGGCGTATCCACGGCGATGGTCCCAGCCTCCAGCCACCGGGCCGCTTCGAGCGACCAGATCCACTGTGACGGAGACTTCAATCCGTCCCGCGGCGCTCCGGCTACTGCAGGGGGGACGTGGGAGCTTAGCTGTTCCTCTGCTCTGTGTCCCGCTGGGCCGAGGCGGAGGAGCTGTGGCTGTCCTCTGCATCTTCTTCATCTGCGGAAAAAGTGAACGTTCACACTCTGGACCAAGCAAGCTACGCCTCCTATGTTTACTTCCCCCATTTGGAAAAGCCACTGGACTCAGTTAATGACACGGTTGTGCGATGTAGGCCTTGTCATCCCATAGGAATGCAAGTTACTCATCAATGAAGTAATCTAAAGTTGACTGAGTTCATCCATCGGCTAATGATTCATTGATACGTGGCCATTTTCTTAGAAACTTGAATTTTTTCTTTTATCATAAAGGCTAACTGTCAATTTTTTTTTAAAATATGCTGAATTAAAAACAACAAAATTTTAAAGGGCCAGTATTATGCGTCTTCCATTTTATAGCACCAAGTATGTCAACAACAGTTGTTTAAAAAATGCTACATATGTCAAATACGACTTCAAACAAATTTTACATTGTAATTTGTCTTGAAATTGGGCTTTTGTCCCTTTAAGAAACTCCTGCTCTTTCCGAAACTCCATCTTTAGGAAGTCATCACATTTTAACAACGTTTTCACTGGCGTTGCTCTGAGACGTAGCTTGTATAACGAGCTAGGCTGTTCCACTGCTCCACCAGGTGTCTGCTAATTGCCGTCGGCTAGTCTGAAGGAACTGAGTGAGGAAGTCGTGGGATCTGGGGCTCTCTGTGAAGCGGAAGCTCGGAAACTGCAGGTACGAGGAGGAGCTGTGCCTAAAAAGCAATACTAGGTCCAACCAAGCGTTTTGCACAGCTGAATGGTTGCCATGGGAGACTACAATCAAAGCAACACTCCAGGAATTTTTTTTTTTTTTTTGACGAATAGAATAACATTACAACATAACATAAACCTCAGAAAAGTAGTGTATATATATACATATAAAATAAAGCCCCTTTCACATTATTGTCTGTCTGTCTGATCTAGATTGAAACAGAGACATAGTGGATTAATTTACCGCCGCCTCCAGCGTTGATGTGCAGCTGGGACAGAGACAGGGTGAGGGGCATCTCTCGCCCGTCAGGGTCGGTGGGACTCTGCAGGATGTCGTGCAGGGCGTTCCGGCGGCCCGTCCTGCCGGAGGCAATGAAGTCCGCATACGTGCTCTCAACGTCAGACATCTTTCGCGCATTGTTCAGACAGCAACACCTGGAACACCGAGAAGGCCGCCTGGATCTTCAACACAGGTACCGCAAGAGTGTTTTACTCAGCAGTAAAACAGCAGGAATTTGTTGTCGTGTAACTTCCTGTTAAATTATTTCAGGGATTCTTTTCTAAAACTACACTGCTTTAAAAATGAATCGTGTGTTTCTGGGCCACCATAAGTTAACTCAGAATTGAAGAGTGAGAGGAAATATATAATATATATTTTCAAATTTTGATTCACCAAAAATCTGAAAATTGTGACACGCCTTTACTGTATTATGAGGCCCTTTTACTCCAACACCCCTAAATGAAAACCATCTAGAAAATGTTCACATAGGGGTGCCCACAACATAGTCACTTCGGAGCAAAACATCTTTATTTTTCAATTCACTAAATGGAGAAATATTTTCTTGAAGCGAATAAAAGGATCCCTATATTTATAAATATATGCTGCCTGGCAATTTATCACTGCTGCCACCAACTGTTTTGGGGGAGAACTGCTCTTATTTTGAAGGTGTTCTCTGCTGGTAAGCTACCTGCCCATGACAACAACCACTCACTTGGCACCCATTGCAAACATGAAGGAATATGTTCTTAGAAATTGGATGTTGTGGGAAAACTACAAACTTTGTATTATTGTATTAACTTACAAGCAACTTTTCACCAAGCTATAGGAGCTTGTTTTAAATCAACAATTATTGAATATTGATCAATTTTTTTTTTTTTTTTTAAAAAACACGTATTATAAGAAGACATTTTTTTCCCATGTTATAAAGGAAAGAATTTGCCAGTAGAATAGGGAATATTCAAGGTTTGGTGTTTTTGCAGTGCATGGACAGGGAGACTGGTCAGAGTGGATGGAAATCCTGGAGGAAAACCTGCAAGACCTTGGAGGTTCTTGGAGATGGAAACATCCAATAAACTCTAATAAAATCCAATAAATGTGTCAGAAGGACTTGAAAATCCCAGTTTTCAGAGAGAATTTTAACTCAACATGCAAAGCTGGGAGGCACATGCCCCTAAAGACACGCATGAAATCAGAAGCAAATTTATTATTACTATTATTATCATTATTCATTTTAAAAAAGCTATTTTTTATGCTATTTTATTTTAACATCGTTTTTCTTTCCTCTTGCCTTGTGTTGTTCTATGACAGCCACTCCGCATGAAACATATTAGAAAGGAAAAAAAGTGAGAGTGAATACTCAAGGGTGAATACTCAAATTCAAATGAACTGCACTGACGGAAGTGGCCATGTTTGTGGCAGGTCGCCAATAAAATCCCATTAAAATCTAGAAGGGGAAGATTTTGCAGCGTTCAAGGCCTGCTTGAAACGTGTCTTACCTTTTCCAAACAAAGCCGCCACAGCGAACAACCCGGAGCTACATTATGTCCGACGTGATTTCAGGACACGGAGCGCGAGCGGCCGACATCACGTCAAACGATCCGAATAAGCAGACGAAACGCAGCCAAAACTGGAATAGAAGCAGTGATTACCAAATACCCCGTGGGGTGAGGGGTAATAACCCCAGCACTGTACACACTAAGCAACGCGAGCAGTCACAGCATTTCGGAACCAGAATCACATCAATAAGGACGCTTTTAAAAAAAAGTCCTCAGTGTATCCTCTCTGGACGCTGCATCTTCCTCCTTTCCAGCCAATTAGCGGGCAGCAAGCCGCGTCTGCGCGCTGATTGGACACGGCACACAAAAGGATGAGAGGAGAGCAGCGCTGAGGCTCACGGTGCGTTCAGCGTCATTGTTGGAAAAAACAAAAAAAGCAATTAGGAACAATCGATGCGTTTCATATTGAGTACAGTGAGTGAAAATAGCCAAACGGTGTGCATGCTAGTATTTCCCAGATAATGTAACACGACTAAATCGATTAATTTAGGAAAATTACACTTTAATTGATAAGGAAACCTGGTGATAAACATGGCCAACGCTGCCAACGAGGTAAAAACCGTAATTATTGTAAGGATGATGATTCTGCGGTTTTCCACACCACTGGAACTAAGTGAATTTGACTTTGTGCGTAATAATCACAGTTAAATCGGAGCGCATGTAATTAAATATGTTGAAATTATTGGATCGTATTGGCCTGAATATGATTGATGCAATTATTATATTTTTATACAATTTAATTTAAAATACTTATAATTAAATATTGTTGTAACTAATTCAATTAATTACTCCATTTAATTAATAATGCATGTTACTTCTAAATACTGAGTATATTCAAATGTAAATGCTTTTGCTCATACCATTGTTGTATAAATATGTAGATGTACTTATGATAATAATAAATCAAATAGTGTGTAGTAGTAAAAAACAAAATTAAAAATAATTCAAACATTACACCTGAATGCAACAGAGAGCAGAATACTACAGAATATACTGTAGCTTTATATGTACATTTATCATATTATAGACTTAATCTGTGGCAGTTTGTTGTGTTTAATCTAAATAGTATGACTGTTTTCAGGCTGGATTAAAAAAGGGAAAATACTGAGTAGTATAGATATTACTTTCCTTAGTTTTTAACTGAAGTTGCATTTAATGGTGGGGGGTGTCGATCCTGGAAGAAGAATAACTCATTTCTGTGTTTTAGCTGGAAGCTTGTCACAATAAAAAAAAACAATTCTAAGCTATAAGAGAGAGTTATAAGATAGAGACAAGATTCTGCAAAAAGTCTAAAGTACAAGAATGAAACAGAAAAGTTGTAAAAAAAGAAAAAAAAAAGGTGACTGAAATAAAGACTTTTACCCTTATTATTACAAAAGAGTGTGAACTTCTGATTTTACATCTCAATCCAAACCTACAGAGAATGTTAATTATTATTCTCTTTAGCCACAGGATGGTGCTGCTGTCCATCAGAATAGCAGAGCTTCAGTTCTTGATCCTGCCAGTCTATTACTGCAAAAGCCACAATGTATGCAAGGCAGTTTCAGCGGATTATGGGGTCTGTTCTCGTAAAAATGCGTAATTAATTGTAGAAAATCCTCCTTAAACCCTAAAGTAGGAGGGGTAAACGTTGGGATTATGTAAACTTACTGTCAACACTCAGCCACACCGTGTGAGAAGCGTTATGTCCCAGTGTGTCCCTACAACTTGAACGAGGAACACTTTGCTCAACTTTAATTGCCATTTAGCAAAGAAGATCACTTGTGTTTGTTTTGCTTTGTTTACATGGATCAAAAACAACACAAAAATGTCTTCCAGGCCTTCATTATCCAATAGGGGTTGTCGGTTCTAACACCAATCAACTCTATTGGCGTTGGTGTTGCTGCATCAAGTCTTGCCTTAAAATACTTCCACCATGTAAAACATACTCCAAAACCCAGTAGTGTCTTACAAAGTATGTGGAAACATAATCTGGGCTTTCCCAAATGGCTCAAATTATAGCAATTTTCCTGCATGAAAAGAAAGTAATACAAAATTCTGTAAAAGACAAAAAGTCATTTCTCTTATCATTCAGACATTTAATAGAAATAATTTATTTGGGTAATCCTCACTGACCCAAAACAGGAAAAGTTCATAATGTCAGACAGTGAGAACAATAGAGTTGTGCTGTGGGGTTTTTAATATGGTGTATGTAGATATGTGATTTCAGCGTAGCATGCACAGAGTTCTGATTAAGCACAGACTTCATGAAACCTCTGGGCAGCGTCTTTCCACAGTCATGATGCCTTCCTGATGGACAATAAACAAGTTCACTGGAGCAGACAAGTAGTCACTTGCTTAAGGGTATTAATTTTTCAGACGAGGTCAGATGAAACTTTAATGTCACCCACTGACACGTCAGGTCATTAAAGCAGCAAAGTCCGAAGCATCGCAAGGAAAGAATGCGAGAAAAGGGTGAGACGACATATGAAGAGGAGTATGTACATTCAAATACATGAGCATTGTTTCAGTGTACATGCATCCTCTTTATGTTTGGTAGGACTTCGTTGTTTGGTTTGTGTTAAAATTGCTACTTTCTGAGGCATCACAATGTGACATTTTGGAGGAGATGTGTGGTTAATCGGAACATCCACAGTCATTTCTTGCTCAATGAAGCAAACGGTGTGTATGAGCACAGCGCGTTCAAGATTTCGCTTGCCATTGATGCAGTTGGCTGTGGCATTTGAAAATAGCTTTCAGCTGACTGAACAATGAGCTGCTTGACAAAGGGGAACAGAGAGAGAAGACAGACAGAAAGAGACAGGAACGGATATAGAAAGAGCCCGATTTGGACAAGATGAAGAGGATCTGCGTATCCTCTGATTTGCTCTGTTCAGCTAGATTACAAACTTTTCACAGCCTCCTTTTGTTGTCCAACCCCACCGCATTAGAGGCTTTGTCCCGATTTGGCATGTGTGTCTGCATTTTATTATGTTGTTCCCAGCCACTTCAACACAGAAACAGGAGTTCCTCTCTTCTGTTTTGGAGGCAGTGAGATTTGCGCGAGATTTGCTGAACGCAGATGAAACAGAAAAGTCGGGAACGCAACTTGTTAACTTCACTCCATGTTAACAAGCTCCAATAATGTGCGATAGTGACAATGATGGATGCATTCCACAATGTAGAACAGGCACAGGAGGCAAGGGAAGGTGAATAATTTAATTTAAAAATATTATAAAACATGACTTACAGTCAACAGGCAAGATTGGGAACAAACAGGGGATAGGGTACATGAGGATTACTGGAGAAACCAGCAGGAGGTTTCTCCAGTAATCTCTCTCTCAACAAGAGAGAGAGAAAGAGAGAACCATGACAACAAAGAAATAAATAGTAGATATAATCTAAAATAAGTAAGAATGGACTGGTACAAGGTAAAACAGAGACAAAGGGGCTCTATATCAAAACAAGAATAACACAGATAACGATTTATCAAAATTATAAAACAACCCAAAATCCTGACACTTGCAGGAAATAGTTATTTATTGTGTTGATGCTGGCATCAAGAAAAACCCAAACGGTTTTGGTCTTTCACACCTGGTTGAGTTTGCTTTTTCTTTTTTTTTGCTTTAGAAAACTTCTAAGCACTCTCTACAGTTAATGAATGTGAAGGTTTTGACCAATACCAAATAGAGAAACAGGTGCATTGAATGAATGCGTTTTAATGGGAATAGACTAAAACAAAAATGGCTTAAAATGGTGACTTCCAACGTTTTCCACAATGTACATTCAAACGTTCTGCTAGAAAAATAATCTCACCCTCTAAAGGTTTTGTTCCAAGACTGACCTCTATTTAGCTCCATCCATCCATCCATCCATCCATCCATCCATCCATCCATCCATCCATCCATCCATCCATCCATCCATCCATCCAT
>CAEFZY010058904.1:0-20946 GCA_903066815.1 Brachyrhaphis roseni
TAGATAGATAGATAGATAGATAGATAGATAGATACTTTATTGATCCCCAGAGGGAAATTCAAGGTCCCAGCAGCTTCAGACGCAATAAGACATTACACACAGCAGACAAAGAATAATAGATAAAAATATAGATAAAAATAGATAACAATAGATAAAAACAATCCAAATTTAATGTGGTACATGTACCTTCTTGCTCATTTATATGGATTTACCTATTGAGGGGTTTTTTTCCCCTCGTGTTTTCACTGAAAACAGGAAGCTATATGTTTAGCCAGTGAACCAGCAGGAGGGTGAGTAACTACCCATGACAGAGAGCAGAGATAGTTGGCCGGCCCTAAATGAGCAGAAACTGGCAAAACAGGGACAGTTTATTTTAGCCATAATGATCCTATCCATAATGCACACTGCTACAGTTCCCCTTGAGTACCAGAGTTTGTTGTAGCGTAATGAGAGTATAAACTGTACGTGTCAGAACAGTGGGGATTATTAATCAATAGTGCTGCTTCAGAACGCAGAGAAAGGAAAATTGCATGCTGTATTAGAGGAAAACCTAAGAAAATAAAGGAACGGGTTAGCAGTAAAGGTCCCAAGGAGCTCTACTTTCTTTGTGATGAAAACTTAAAACAATAAAAGTCACATTGACATATTTGTATTATCAATAATTAAGGCAATATTTGATTAATTCAAAATATTGCACTTAAAACCCATAGCATAGTCTCTTCTGGATTTTAAAATCTTCAGGATAAACAAGGTAAATACAGTTCCATCTTCTTCTTTCTACACATCTAAAACTGTAACAAAACATAATTTGATGACCCGCTAAGGCACACTGCAACATAGTTGAATGACATTACAATTCCACTGACACTCCATGCAGATGTTCTTACTTATTTTCTTATCATTTAAGCTAATAAAACTTTAACCACTTGGGAGTAAGGAACAAAATATGCATAACAGGAAAATTAGCTCACTGTGTGCAGGTACATAGCAGACATTTTAAACAATGCATCATGATGTACACACAATATACAAAACTCGTGCAAAACACAAGCAATCGGACCTGGTATTTCGCACATATGTTTTGTTTCTTGGTGTTTAGTCTCACATTTGCAGACACGTCAACAAACATGGCAAGAAAAGAAAAAGCAACACACTAGTTTTTTAAGTACGAAGAATTTACGTCGGATATCTTGATATATAAATCTGTTTGTAATAATATAAAATTGAAATTTGGCAGCTTATGTGTGAGAGAGAGAGCATCAAATACCTTCATTTTTCTTTTATACTGTGAGTATTTTTTTATTTTTGACATTATCAGAACCTCTTTAATGCTAAATCGGATGGGGTGATGATGCTTAGAATCGAGTTGTACATAAACATGTAGAGGTTATCCAGTCATTTTACTAAATATATTACGATATCAAGCTAATATCATTATCGATAAGGATTGTCTTTCAAATAATAATCAAAAATGTAGATTGAAGCCAGTGTGGCGTGCAGTGTTAATACAGCAAAACGAAAAGTGTTGTCAGGGTATTTTTACTCTCCTTGTTTTGACCAGAATTTGAGAGTCTTTTAACAAATGGCAGAGCTGTCAGCAGTAGCTCACAGACTGCAGTTAGGAATATAAAATACCTCAAACCATTTGCAGAACAGTGGAGACTAAACAAATCAAGACATAATTAAAACAAAAGACTGATTCTTTAATCGTTCTTTGGTAATGGTGCTTCCTTTATGTCATTCGAAAGATAAATTACAGTTTAGACTGCAGAGTGACGGTTCATGTAAACATCCGGTTGGGAGATAAACGTAGGTTTTATGAATGAGTAGTTGAAGCAAAACTTTTTTACAAAGATTCTTTACAGAAAATGGATTTCAGAATCTATTTGTAATTAAATAAAATGCTCTGATGTTTATCATATACCATCAAGTCATGCCCTAGTTGTGCACAACCAGACATTTAGAAATAATCAAAAACATATTGCCAGCCGAGTTGAATTGCTGCTGTCTTTGCTATCGTGGTAATTAATCTTTACTTTTAGAAAATCTGCTTTCTTTTCATTCCTTTGCTTTGTAATTCATGCATATAGAAGGAAAGCCCAGAAACAGTAAAACATTTGTCATCTAAGTGATTTGTTATGAGTTCTAGAGGGCCACTGAATCCAAAAGAGCAGAGGGAGGCGTATTTTGATGAGTAAGTATGAAATACCATTTTAAATGCAAATATGACCTTTAGTTTGATGGGAAGTTTTGGAACTGAATTTTTTTGTGCCCTTTGAATTAATTGTCTGTCAGCTCACTATTACTCTGCGTTTGGTTGCCTGATAATAGAAATGTTTTTCTGTCCCCCATCCTCTAATCTCTGTTGTCTGAATGATAAACACTGAGATGAAAGCAGCAGATGGTTAAGGTTCAAGCTGTTGTTCCCTGATATAATGTTCAATTCAAGTTAAAAGCAATCCTTTCTGGGCCATAAAGAGTATTTTGTGTGCTAAATGATTTACATTGACCAATGGTAATGTGTACTACAGATCATGAATGTTTGACCTCTAAATGTCTAGCCTGCAGAATGTTTTACAAATGACTACAAAGGTGAACTTGGTGGCTTTCAGATAATAATAAAAAAAAACAATTGTCAAGAGTGAGTACAGAAAAAGTCAAAGAATATTTTCCATTCAGCCAATAATGGTCTGGTCTACCTAACTTCAGCTCCCTTAGCATTAAAATGTAAATAATTTTGCTGATTAACTCATTGGCCACTATTGAAGTTATATCTTTAATCCAAAATCAATGACTGTGATTACTTAATAACAGAAAAAAAAAACCATAAAGGGGTGCTGTGGTAACGCGGGGCTAGAGCACAACCCACATAAGGAGGCTTTAGCCCTCAGCACGGCCATCATGGGTTCAATTCCCGGCCTGATGGCCTTTGCCTCATGTCTTCCCCTTCTCTCATTCAACTCGATTCTGTCTGACCACTCTCAAATAAAGGCCAGTAGAGCCAACAAAACTTTAACAAAGACATAAATTAATTTTTTAGGATACATTCAAATTACTTATTATAATTTCTACTCTGTTCTCTGAAAGCATCAAAAGATTCATGGAAAATCCTTAGAAAAATGTAATTAAGTGACTTGGGTAAAAACACTACGACTATCGCCCCGGAATGTTTCCATCCTATACAAATCTATGATGTCCCCTAAGCACCTAAGAAGTTTTTGCCATCTATGTGAAAAACAAAAAACAAAATTTCCATTCCTTTTGACTGGACGGGATTGGTGAAGTAGTATATTCCTTTAGATGTTGGGTGATCAACCAGCACCACAGCATGTTACGCTATCCAAATGGAAGGATGTTAACTCCTGGACCCTATCCACAAAAGTCAGAGGCAGTGTTAGGGTGCTGGTTAAAAAAACAAAAGTGCATCAGTGCATTATCAGTGTGTGGACAGTTTCTGCTATAAATGTCTCCAGCTGTGGATCTATAATTTCACCAGGAAGAAAAAACAAGCTGTAGTACTTTTTTATACAAGTCAGCTCTTAGTCACGATGCTCATCTGACTGCTTTGCTGTGGTCCTAAAGCACATTGCATATGTCCTCAGTAAGTTAAGTGGGTCTGCAATCCTCAGAATCAGCGCTTTCTCCATATAAAAACTTAAAAATGCATACAACCATTACCACTACCTAACCTGAGAAGTCAATGAGATAAATTGTATCCTGAATGGCTCGTAGTTTATGCGTTTCATACCTTCTGTAGAAAAAATTTTTCTAATGTTTTATTTTCATACTTTACACAAAATATAACATACCAAATAAATACTCATGTAAGTGCAATTGAGCTTTTCTACTTTAGTCTTGTTTGTGTATTTGTTAAATATGCCAGATTCCAAATCTGCCATCCTGATAAAAATAATTCAGCTTTCCTGTTAGGAACAGGAACAATTTTAAATGACTTTCTAGCTATTACTCGCCCTGAACATTGGCATTCTAGTGTCTTAACTATCAGAGGAAATTTACAAGCAAACTGTTGAACCATTGCTTGGAATTTTTTTTATACATTTTATCAAACTTGACATGTTTGGTGAGTTCTTAACTTCAAGAAAAGCATAACGGAGCTACAACAGCTGACTCTTAAAGCCCTTTACGCTGTTTAAGCATTCTTTTTATAGAAATCTCTATGTGCAAGTAGCTCACCGTCTCAAAGTACGTTTTACCTTTAAAGTCCTACTTTTTGGTCTGTAGTGATTTACTTCTTCCCCGTTTCTGGCTCCCTAGATCTTTATTTTGAAGATACATTCGGCAGTGTGGCTCATTTAAAATCGAAGATCCTTAAGTTGTTTCAGTTCTGTTTTCTGTCCGTCAATACGTTGTAATACCTTAATGTAATGTGCTGTCCAAATCGAAGAGAGAGAAACGATTTGAGTTGGTGCAAACAAGGCTTAAAAATCGGCTCATTCATTTTGTTGCTCAGTGTCCAAACACTTTCCTCTTCTAAAGAAGATGCATCTAATCTCACGAGAAGAGTTACACTCCCTAAACCATTTGAAACCCATCACCTCCTCCTTCACACCCAATAGAGGGGCATATAATGCACAGGCTTGGAGAATTACACAGTTTAACAAAATAACATTCCATAGCTTCGGGGTGTTGAGGTTGTCAAAACTTTTAACAGCTCCCTCTCACTGCCATTTGGAGTCTGTGATGTGTGAAATTGCACAGCGCAGCTCTAATTGCGCCGAGCGAAAGCTGTCCACATCTGGTTTGCGTGGCTCAGCTGTATTTTCAAACAGGATAGCAAACAAAAATAAATGAACAGCAGAAAACTTTACAACTTTTTATTTATACATTGATTTTTTTTTTTTTTATTCTTTTGCTAATGATTAATTGTAAGACGGCGCACTCTGGCGAAGGTGGCTGGGTGTGTACGGTGTATTAAGCAACAGTAAAGACAAGACGGAGACCGAGAGACATGAGTGGGATTCAAAAGAGATGGACAGACTTGCAAAGCCTGCCACACGCAACGGTTTTGATTTCAGCTGTTTTCTGTCATCTAACAGAATCGGTTTCGCATGAGCCAGTGCTGAGTTCTTTGCAGATAATCCTCTTTGGCTGCCTCTCTTTCTCCTTCTCTCATATTTCTACCTTTCTATACCGCTGCTTTTCTCAACCTGATGTTCTTACCTCAAGCAAGTTATCTAGTTGCATACCGACTCATTTTTATTTAACCGTGCCTCTCTTCTTTTAAGGTTCCTTGACAAGAAAAAAAAACCTTCTTTCTTACCTTTTTTTTGTATACTTATTTTCCTCAGCTGTCTATTTTCCTAAAAAAGATCAAGGTAAGGTGAATCAACGGTCAAACCGGCTACCAAATGGATGATGTATACACCCAGCTTGCACATATATGACCCTGTCTACTTGAAGCTGCTGTACATAGCGCTCATTAGGAGCTCTCATGCTATTAGAAACCTCAGTTTTCAGGGTACAGGCTATGCTTACTGTGAGTTTTGTAGCGTGGAAGAGTAAGAACTATGATTGATGCGTCGCGGTATCTCTCTGTCGTCTTTAATGATGCTTTAACAGGCATTGTTGTAGCTGCGCGGTGCACTGATACTGATTAAATGGAATCCCCAATGAAGATAGGTGACAGAGAAAATCCATCAGCAGGAATAGATGGACTTCTGTTTAACAATCACTCGCCAGCTTCCCTCTGGTGAATGTGATCAGCTTTGAATTTTAATGCTGGAATACAAGGGGGGAAAAATTAAGCAACTTCTGAGACCAGTGTTCTGTAGTCTTTAGATGTTTTAGAATTTTGTTAAAAGAATTTAAAAAAGTTTGAATTATTACTGACATTGAAATGTGTCTCAAGCCACTAGAGACACCTTCACTAGATGAATAGTGAAGGTGTTCAGATAAATATGAGTGATTCGAAACATACCATTTGTGATCCTCTTTATTGAATAAGGTATATGCTGGAAAGGATTGCACAGTGGCATAGTTGGTAGCACTGTTACCTTGCAGCAAGAAGGTCCTGGGTTCGATTCCTGGCCCGGGGTCTTTCTACATGGAGTTTGCATGTTCTCCCTGTGCATGGAGGGTTCTCTCCGGGTACTCTGGCTTCCTCCCACAGTCCAAAAACATGACTGTCAGGTTAATTTGTTTCTCTAAATTCTCCTTAGGTGTTTGTGTGTGTGGTGTTGACAGGTTGTTTGTCCTGTCTGTCTCTGTGTTGCCCTGCGATGGACTGGCGACCTGTCCAGGGTGTATCCCGCCTCTTGCCCGTTGACAGCTGGAGATGGGCACCAGCACCCCTCCCAACTCCAATGGGATAAGGGTGTAAGAAAATGGATGGATAGATATGCTGGAAAGCGTTGCAGCTCAGTAAAATGCAGCACTATTTTTAATTAATCCATACATCTACCCATCATATGTTCTCCTTTTCGCAGAGGGATTCACAACTCTAGTTTGAGTTTGAGATGGCGAAAGTCTAGAAATGAGTTTTATGTGGGAATCTGGTAACTGTCACGCTCTCAGGTAATCCATTTGACTTCATTCTTACTTCTTTCAGATGAATGGTTTTTGATGTCATACTCGCATCTTGATTTTTGCCGCTGTTACAGCTCATTGTTGTTCTTGAAGTGGCTGATTGTGACGGTCCTGCAGATTTTGCTGTAGAGTTTAAGTGTTGTTGCACCACAAAGCATTTCAACAATGCCTACACCCACTTTACACTTACCCATTCTGCTCTCTCTCTGTTAGTTTAAACCCATGCTTTCTCTTCTACACAAAAATATCCAAATTGTGTTGCCTGCACCTCTCCCTCTTGAACAAGAACATTGACAAACTGTTTCTCTGCAACCTCATCATAATCTCCAAGCAGAAACAATCCTCAAGTCTGGCCCTTCATCCTCTGGAAAGTTGCACAATTTTTTAAATTTTATTCCTGATTGTGAAGAAATACCCATGTAACAATGGGCAACTTACAGAGTAGTCCAGACCCATTCATTTAACTCAATTTGTCTGTCAAATGTGCATACATCCCATGCACATTTGTTTCTTTTCTTACAATTTGAGTTGTTTTTGCAGGTTCCTTATTTAAAGCCTTAGAATAGATAGTTCACTGGTGTTTGTGTCTAAAAATGAACATCAATGAGTAAATATGTATCCCTAATAAAGATATATTAGGGGTGAAGGGAGAAAAAAGACTGTGTGTCAGACAGAAAAACTTCCAATATTCTGTTGATTAAATAAAATAAATCTATGAATATCTAAATTAAGGGCTTGTTACCATGTTACACATCAGCACCGGGAAAAACACAGTTGGCTTTATGACAAAGCAAGGATATAGTCTCATTGTGCAGAATAAATTATTTGTTTCCACACTGCTGCCATGACTCCTGGAAAATGTTTGATCGTCTTCGAATTTGAAAAATCATGTTTTTGTCCGGAAGGTAATCCATAAACCTTTTTATAAATTTAATTTCCAGAAGGTCAGTAAAATCCAAGCCTCCACTTATGGGAATGAGACATCAGCGATCACCAGTGATGGAAGCAAAAAAAGTAAATAAATGAATAAAAGAGCAAATATCTCTTCACTTTCTCTAAAGCCTCATCGAAAGCAGATGTTTCTGACAAAACATCCTGAGAGCTGCGGTGTTTCCATGCAGGGCTTATCCTTGTTGACAGCTGCACGGTTGCATTTTGTATATTCGTCTCTTGTCTGAGGTTAAGTAATGTTCGGTAAGCCTGCACAGATACAGCTGAACATCACAGAGTCCAGAACTCTGCTGGGTCTGGAGCCGACAACAGCTTGTTTGCGCAGTAATTCCTCCCTTAACAAGCTTCAGGCACACAAGGTGAGATCATAGCGAAAGCACAGACATTCCCTCACGAATATGCAGGGTCCCCAGCAGATGTGTGGACCCATCGAAAGTTGGAAGTCTGTTTTAAGTCGGGGCACCACTGAGCTCGGCCAGTGAGAGCAAACATCCCCCTGAGCTGGATGACGTCCAGCGACGGAACTGCTTTAATCGCCAAATGAGGGCAAGGTTTGCTCAGGGGTCAGTGGGACTCTAAATCCTGTCAATAAACACGTTACCCACCTGTTTATATCCAACTCTCTTATCTATACACAGACAGCTCTGTCGGCCCAGCTCGAACCGCGTTCCTTGTCGTAGCAGACGGGTCTAATGAGCTGCCACTGCTTCACCTTTGACGGCCGTTCTTACTTTACTTTGGAGATCAAAAGTCCCTATGCTCATGTCCGTGCGGTTTAAGAAATAAACACGGTAATGATCATTCATAATTGAAATTTTTGGAGATCAGCGAAAGCAACAACAGTCCATGGTCTGTTTATTTGGGGTTCTCAAATGTGATTCTTCTCTTACGACCCTAAATGTCTTTTGGAAGGTAAAGTTTAGAGATTAACTGTAGGATTGCACTTTAGTTTTTGACCTACACTTTGAGAAAAACGACTCAAGTAAAAAAAAACATCATGATCAAATAACTTGAAAAGCTAGAACTGACCTTGCCACACTTACCACAAACTCAGTAACAACGAGGCAAACAGAGGCAAAATAGTGAGCCAGTTAACTCAATTTAAAATATGGACAGATTTTCTTTTTGGTGATTTGTGAAGCAGTGTAATCTTACTCACGGTTTTGCAACAGTTTTGCTGTCACTCTTAGCTTTATTTCTGCACTGGATTTATGAAGCAGATTAGATATACAGGAGGGAGTTTTTGAATTTAGTCCTGTATTTATTTTTTCAGGGATGTCTAGGTCACGACCTGACAGCGTATTCCTCAGAACCTTCTTGATATCTCAAAAAAATAATAATGCAGTAGTTTGTTCAAACTAATACAGTGGATTGCTACGTCCCTTTAACTGATTTAATAGAAAATGAAATGCTTGGATTGCTGTTAAACATGGCTCAGACTATTAAATCATTATTTATAGCCTATAAAAGTATCCTGCAAATGTAATTACTTGTATAATAATGTCAGGATAAAAAAAAGAACTGCCTTATCTTTGATTTTTGTTAGAAGTTGCTTTATTAGCTCTTCCTTATATTTTGTGTATGAATTTTTTTTTTTAAAAAGCAACAGTTATTAAACACGCTTTAGATTATTTGTTTAAATATGTAACAAACAAGAAGAGTAACATCCCTGATCTATTTTTTTTTTTGTAACGTTAACAACCCAACAGGCTGCTGTTTTCCTTAGTCCTCCCTTATTTTAAAATTAGCTTTTTGCAAACTTATCATTTTAGCACACAAATATATTTGAGCTAAAGTCTTGGTCTTTGAGAATGACAGTTTGTTTTGGCTTATTTAAATATACAGAACTACGGGTTGTCAACTCATTACAGCTGAGTAAGAAGATCTGCTTCTGCGTCTATTTTCAGAATTTGACGCGCCAAAAACTCTTAGCAAACATGTAGCACCTACAACAGCTTTGTGCATTCGACCTTTGAATTTTTAGGGAACCACCCTAAGTTCAAAGTGAAATGTGCACTGTGTGTATGATGGTATGAAATGGAGTTGATTTCAAGATGAGACACCAATATGACAGATTTCCCCATTGACCAGCGCAGGTTGATGATTTTCATCATTTAAACTTAATTGTTTCTCAGCAGTTGATTTTAAACCTAAACCATGTTTTAGCCAATCAAACAGCTAAAGCATACCTTGACTGTTGCTGCCCGAACTTTCATTGGTCCATCCCATGCCTGAAGTCAGTAACTAAACAGCCCTTCATCTTAAGACAAATATAAATGAACACAATTAACAAATCAGCACCACAGTAAGTAAACCGGTTGTCTTAGGTTGCGGCTAATACGTGTACTTTTGCTGCCCGTCATCACAACAGCTCACTGCATGACTGTCTCTAAATAAATCCTTGTGTTTTCCTCCAGTTCTCATCCCCACTAGCCTGATCCCAGGAAGCAATTCTTCTACCCTGTTTACCTCTGGCCCTCGTCAACCATTGGCCCGTGTGTGACTATTTCTGTGTCAGTGTGACATATTTGGCTTAAAAAAACAAACGGTGCACTGAGTTATAAAGTTGGTCACAGATCGTGATTTTTTTTTTTTTTCTTCTTGGGTTCATTCATCTTATTGAGCTTCACACAGAGTTTCCAAAATAGCCGGACTCCCAGACCTCACGATAAACACCTAAACAGATGGCTGACAGATTCCTTCTCTACAGCGGGGATTGCATGTTGAAAATCCTTTGTGTCGCTGCTCCCAGGCAAATACAGTATTTCTGGTTCATGTAGGGATCACTATTGCATGCTTCAGTCATGGGCAGCTGCAGAATATAGAGATTTCACAGCATAATGTTAGACGTGTTATACAGAAGCATGTTCTTGTTAAGATGCTTACCTCTGATTTAAGCATCCCGTAATAAAAGGTAGCTACTTATAGTATTTATTTCATTAGCCAAAGAGACAACATTGTTTTATTACTGTGTTGTAATAGTTCAGTTTAGCTTCCAGGAGGGCTTTTATTTTATTTAGCCCAATTTATGATTGGGAGAACTGTGTATAGTTTATGCAGAGAGCAAAAGATAGAATCACTGTGGTGCTAAAATTGGAATTCTGTTGCAAAAGAGAGATAGCATCTTAATTGTCTAAAAAAACCTACAGTTATGTTCAGTATCGTTTCCATGACAAACATTTATCATGGTAAAAACTAGATACTTCATTCTTAAAGAATGCTTTTTCCATTAGAGACCCATGAATGACCTAATGCAAAGGGTATGTGAATGTACTCCTTTCTTGTCCTTATAATGCCTCTGCTGACTGACACGATGCAGTCTGCACAGATCATCTCTGTTTTAAATATCACTGTGAATTCAAGAGAGGATAAATATTTTTTGTTTTATGTTTGCTGAAAACTTTATTAAAAAACAGTGAGGCATTTTCAAGGATAAAATGTATGATTCAGAAGCAAACCTGCTTTCATAAATCAAACCCTCTTGCACTGTTTCTTTAAACTAATTAAAACCCTTTACATGAAAGCAGCTTGTGTCTGCTTCAGTTCTAATAGACCCCATTATGAACAACATTTTTTTTTTCCAATGCAACGACCTCCTGGAGAGCATCAAAACAGTTTGTTTTATGTTACTTCTGCACCCTTTTTATACCAGAGGTTTATAGAGAAAGAAGAAAGACGACCTGCCTGAAGAGTATCCAGGATTCTGTGGTTGCTGCTGACATGGTCACAGATTTATTTTTGAAAAGTTTATTTGTAAACTTTGCTTCTTGTCAGTTTTCGCTCTCACAGATAAAAATAATCAGGTCCGATAGGCGATTGTTCATTTTCTACAAGTTGCACACTATCATTTGATGGATAATTCTTCACACTCAGATTTTCTCCGCAGAAAACCGAAATCTCCGTTTTACTTTCTTACCTCTTCAGGTTTAAAGTCCACAATTATTTTTTTAATTGACTGAGAAAACTAATTGTAGAAAGTCAAAAAAAACATAACTTGCCTTTTGTAAAGAGCACTTGCATTGTTAGGGCTGGAAAGATGGGGCACCGTAAGACTTTACCATTGCTCAACACTGTTACATAGACAGACAAAGGGAGTTTACAGAGGTTACAGGCTTTTTGTTCCAAAATATTGTGCGTGCGAGGAATCATTTTAGGTTTGCTAAAGAACGAAAAAAGATGAGGTGATTTGAATGAAGTGATTCCAAGATTTTGTTTGACACAAGGAAATAATACAGCTGCAGCAGGTTGGCGTAAAGCGGACACGTTTGTAGACATGTAAGCATATCTTTTATATGAGAAAAGCAGCTGACTGACATCTCCATCTCTCCAGAAGCATTTAAGGAAGTTGTTTGTGTGAATTGTCCTTCTGGGAGCAGAGGTCAGTTGTGATTAATTAGAAAATAATGTATTTGTTACTATGTTATTGTTTACAGCGTATGACTGCTAAGTTAGACATTCTGCTCTCAAATATTGCATCCAGCTAGCTCCAAGGCGCTTTGATGTATCTGGCTACATTAGCGCTTAGCGTGCAATGTTTCTCATGGTAACCGCTGTCCACCGATCAGATGCGCTTTGGTCAAAATCTGAAATAATTGAGTGGCCCTCTTAAGAGGCGGTTCACCCGGCGGTGGCGTAAATGCAGCTCAGAAACCTGCGTGTTAAATGTGACATCGAGAGAAAGTACGAGAAAGTTTGTTTTGTTTCCTCTTTTCTCTCTATCCAAAAATGACTTATTTGTATCCAACGCTCCTGCCCATGTGGCCAATTATGATTGACTGCTAGTGGTTATAACCAGTGCTGCCGTGCCAAGAAGTAGCATTCAAGACTTTCAATTGAATGTTGTGACGCTGTGAAAGAAAGATCAACAAGTCCAGATGTCTTTTGTTAAAGCTTTGCTGCCAGTTGGGCATATCGCAGTGTGTATGGGTTGAGGGGACTTTTAATAAAGCGAGCAGTTTCCTTGTTACTAGCTGCAGCAGAAGTGGTTAAATTCTCAGGTTGTCTTTTGTGAAACCTGTTGTTGGGAGAAAAACAAAAAGAGAATCAAACGAGAGTTTAAGCGTTGCCGTTTACTTTTATGAGCAAAACATGTGTGTTGCTGCATAAACCATGTGTTCATTTGTGTGTGCGCTCCGTAAACTTCTCAGTTGCTGTTTTTCTCCCCGCTCCACCCGGTCATCTTTCTCAGTTCATCGGGTTCAGAACACTCCCCTGTTTGCTTTGAATGTTCGTTGCCAATGAAGTGTTAACTGGATATATTTCAGAGATAATAAATACATATTTTATTCCAGTTTGAATCACTTCCAGTCCTCAATAACCATCTGCCATAAAGCAAACAACCTGTTGTGGTTTGTAGATAAAGCCTCTTCTTTCAGGAGGCGTCACTCATTCTCTTTTACTTTTCAAAAATGAATATATTACAGCAGTACGTCCAGGAAATCAGGGTGGTTACCAGCCTAGCAAAAAAAGAGAACATTAAAAAGGTAGACATAACATAAAGAGATCTTCTGGGGTGCAATGTGCTCTAACTGGATACAAACGATTTTATTGTTCTCCTTTTTGTTGTTTTATTCTCTGTACAATTTAACGTTGATTTTTATTGTATAGCGCTTTGTGATTTTATGTCTGTAAAAAGCACTTTATAAATAAACTTTGCTTACTTACTTACTCAACTATGAGCAATGGAGCATGGGAGTTCTCCAGCTGGGTTTAATATTAATAATATCAGCATATCTGAGTCCTGGTTACTCCAAGATGGAGCCTGGTAGCAGTAATAAAGGTACAGCTGTGTACAGGTTTGTACCTCCATGAATAATCTGAAGGAGCGGGTGAACTAGCCTAATGCTAATGCTTTAGCCCACTCATGAACACACTGAGCTGATAGTCTTTGAGTTGCTTGATTTATTGCAACACTTTTGGAACAGTAACCGTTGTGGTCATGGGTTCTTGTCATCCCTGACTACAACATACAAGATTTCATTCAAAAGCAACGTCCCAGATGCTCCAAAAAAATACACTTTTCTAATGCCTCTTAATTCGCTCGTTGTGTAACAGAGCCCCGCCAGGTGAAGCTCACACACCTCCAAATTGCTCACACGGACAGCTTACTCAAAGACAAAGGATGCGTATATACATGTTTGGTCCTTTTTGTGACGTCAATAATGGCAAGAGGGGAATATCAAATTCTCCTCCTGCTGTAGAGCATGTATGCTCTGTCACGGTGAAGTAATCAAATTTACCAAGCTGTTAGTGTAGCTCAACGCGAATGTTCTCAAATTCAATCAACAAATTTGGAAATATAAGCGCAACATTTTTGGGGAACATTGTGTTACCATTTTTGGCATGGATGTGTGTTTTTCTTTGCAGGTCAACATCAACTGTGTGTTTTTTTTTGTTTGTGTTTTTTTAATAGGAAAGTGGTGTGGCCCTTTTTGTAGAATATATAACTGCTTGCGTCATAAACAACCAATCTTTAATCAAAACCATGCATGAAAGAGACTCAGTGAACTGTGAATTTATTTCCATATAAGAGAACCTGATGTCTGATACAAGTCGAGATTTCACAGTGCAAACATGATCATCTTTAAAGCACCTGTCCTTTCCATTAAGGAGTAGAGAAAAACAGAAGTGTCTAGGACACACACACACACACACACACACAGCCCCACGCACACTGAACTGACGAAAGCAGAGACGACTTCAAAAGTTATTCCATAACTCAAATCAGTCTCCTGGCAGTTGTTGATTCTTTCCAGCCAATCATACTTTAAGAATGCCAAGGGTAAACAACTCCAGCTGAATGACAAGTTCCTGGGAGTTATGGTTCTTGATCATCTGTAAAACTGGATCTTCACAGGCTGTGTGTGGCTTTAAAATATTCCTTCCTGTGATCAGAGAAAAATATCTTTATATAACGTGGTACAAATTGATTATTGTGTTAACGTTTTTGACTTGCATCATTGGCAGTCCTAAATAACAGAATTTGACAAATGTTCCACTCCAAACAATCCTATTATAACTTAAATTATGCAATGTTTGAAATCTATGCACATGGTTATAGTAATGTAAAAGGAAGCAAGAGAAACAGGTTTCTTAGATGTTTTGCTTTTTATAACAAACATCTCAGATCACAAAAATGTATTTTAATAGATAAACATAGACTGAGTAAATACCAAATTTATGTTAAAAATAGGATTTTGTTTATTGAGGGAAAGAAGTTTTTCAAACTGACTTGACCCGATTGGAAAAGTTAATTGCCCTCATGAATTTCCTTTACCACACCCAGTTGCAACGACATAAAAAAAGCTAAAAGATGTTAAAAAGCTACACGGCATAATCTGAATTTTAAAAAATTCAGGAACAGCTTCAATGAATCACAGCAAGACTCTGTCCAAACAGGAGGCGCTGGAAACAGTTTGTGGACTAACATGTGCAAAGTTTTACTTTCTGGAGCATTTAAGTCCCGTTCCAGTGTAAAACTTAAATAGTATTTCAGGAAAAGAAAATCATATCAACACTCAAACCCGGTTAGTTGTTGCAACTTTATCTTTTGACTTTCATATCAAAGATCCTTCCAATTGTCCACCGGTTATTGACAAAACCAATAGCCAATCGGCCGATTACTTTTTCACACAGGGCCCCATTAGTTTTTTGGATTACCTTTTGCCCTTAGTTGAAATCACCTCAAAACTGTGTCATGAATATTCTTCAAATTATCTCTTTTCTTTTTTTTGATTGTAAAGTATTATTCATATAAACATTTTAGCGTAACAAAAAACAGAGGATGTCCATAACAGGGTAGATACTTTTACTCAGCACTGTACATGTAAGCAGTAAAAAAAATAATGACACATTAGTAGTTTTGTAAAATACATCCAGCACATGGAATATTTCTTGCTATCACAACTCTTGTCCAAAACAAGCTGCCTGGTGCCTGTTTGTGTCCATAACATTCAACAGTCTCCATGTCTCCTACAGCGGCTACTTAAAGTCTTTTCTCCTCACTCAGGAAGTATCAAGACAGAATTTCCTGCCTTAGGCAGATTTACTGATTTTGCTAAATAGACAGATTTACAACATTTCCCAGCTGAACCTTTAACATTCTACCAGTGTCATCATAGGAAAGCTGGCTGGCTTGCAATCCAGAAATCAAATGCATTTTTTTTTTTTTACTTTTTGCTTCAGATCCTGGGAAATGCATGCTTTTACACAAAAATGTTCTGCTACATTTTGTTATCGAATGGGCATTTTCTGCCAGCTGTTCAGCTGTCTGATAGTGTAAATTAGTAAAATAATTGTATTTATTTATTTATTTAAATTATGCCTCAGAAACTGTTTTGGAAATATAAGCCATCTGTTCACTAAGTTAATCTCTTGCTGTCATTTCACATCTATCTTCATAAAATCTAAACCCTGCAGAAAGAGATTTTCATTTTACATATTGAAATTGTGATATTTTTTTTCTACGCTTCGGCTGACAATAAATCTAGAATTTTCTTTCCGTATTACATTTTTGGTAGAAGATGCACAAATTCTGAAGGGATAAATCCATAACTCTTGTGGAATTGTTCGCAACAAGCTTATTTATTAAGTATTCAGCTGATGTGTAATGGAATTAAAAAAAAAAAAAAAAAGATTTTGATTGTTCCTACACTTTATTTGCTAAAGTTAGGGTAAGCTAATGCGTGTTAAGATAAATATGTGTCAGAGTGCACAGAGCATCACAGTTTGCTGCATTTGGGGCTGCAGACCAGTCAGGGTTCCCCAGGTGACCCCCATCTACTACTGGAAGGAGCAGCTTTGGGAACATTAGCATCAGAAGTGGGCTATAGAGGAATGAAGGAAGGTAGCCTAATCTGAGGAATCTTGGTGTTTTCATCATGTTGAGAGTTGGGGAACACATGGAAATTGGATAGAAAATAACTGTAAAGGAATTTTACCGTTTAAAGTTTCTGCTGGTAACCCTAATAGGTCTGACTTTATTTGGTTAGATAAGAGATCATAATCTGTTATTATCCATGAGAATTAACTGGTCTATTATGGGAATAAGAATGATGGAAGTAGGACTTAATATGAAGTCTTTAAAAAATCATCTTAAATTGCATTAAAGTATACAAGTAATTTGAAAATTTTATGACTATTTCCCTATTTCATTAATAATGCTTAATTATTAAAGGAAATAAACAAATTCAGGGGTACGTGGATACAAAATGGTTTATTTACAATAACAAAATGGCAGTAGAAAAGAGACACAAGATGGCAACACATGGAGACCAAATGGGAGGATGAATTGATCGAATTGATTGAAGAGCCATTCTATATGCCTGTAACACAACTCCTCCCTGCCTTTCCAGACTAAGGTTGCTGTGACCATTGTCTACTGCAAGTAAGACTCTGATTGTGAGAACCTCACCACCCTAGAGAAGAAAATAAAATAAAAGGAGCGCTCCCTTTTAAGATTTGTAGTAATCATCTCAAGCTGGTCGACAAGAATCAGGGAGAGAAAGGTTTGCTCTGATTTACCTCCAAGATCGATTTCATCTTCGTCTGTCAACAATCAATGCGGTCCGTGTCCATTTTTTCTCCCGCTTGGGCTGAGTCATGTCCATAAATGCCATGGCAGCACACAGTGTTCACAGTGTTATTGGTCTCGTTTGGCTCTCGTTTATAATAAAATCTGGTCATTACAGGTCTATCTGGTTCTTTAAACAAACTTCTATGAGTTTTATTGCTTCCAAATGTCCTGCCATGAAGTCCTCTAATATATGACTCAAATGTTTTGCTGCAGATGTACAGAATACAAGTAAACCCCTTTCAAGGAGGAAAAGAAATATTTAAAAAAAAAAACAAGAAAATTCAAACAAACATACACCAAAGACACGATGAGTTGTTTCCATTATTGACCCTTTTCCACTTGTACTGTCCCAGCACGGCTCAACTTAGTTTTACTCGACTCTACATGGTTCCAGTCATTTTCCCTCACAGCTGAGTACCACCTCTATGTGTTTGGTTCGTCCTACCAGGGCAGCTTCAGAGTCTGAAAAGTAAAGTCATATGATCTGGATGTTGTGTCGTTTTCAATGTTGTCATTTTCAATAAAACGCCAAATGCACTCTGTCGTCTGGGAATTTTTACAAATGCCAGGGCTGATTCTTGTAAGGGAGTCGTTTCTGTGACACAATCATTGACTCCCCCCCAGGGACTGAAAAAAGGGGCTGGTACCGTGTCAACGTCACTAAAGGAGGAAGCCCATAACCAAGTCCAGCCACACCGAGTTTGTACCAGTGGAAAACGGCCATTTGTGGTTTCCCCAGAGGCATGTGAATGTAGATACTTTTGTTTTGGGGGCGTGGATTTTATCGTTATTAAATAATGATTTACAACAAAATACATAATTCTATGGACAACAAAAATATGTCTAAAGTTACTCTGGGTTTTTACAGAAAAGTCTGGCGAAATATTTTTAATAAATCCCATAAATTGGACAGAAAAAACGTATTCACTAGATTGCCTAGATGTTATCATGAGTTATCATTAGTGGACACATGGCAACAATGAGCTGTAACTGTTCGGTGCTTCCTGCAACTTGAGTCACTCTTTTAAGAGAAAGGGCATTGATTGATTAAAGTTATTGATAGCCAGCTACTATTAGTTTTCCTCTCTGTCAACACAGTGATCATACAGTAGGAAACAACTAAGTGCATAAAAAATCAAATCACTAACCCCGCCCTGTGCTCTGTCTTTATTTCTGTTTGGAGTAAATTTAACCACCAATGAAGGGATTCTACCATTTTGGTCAGAGTTTATACAACTGAGCATTTATTATTTCCACATTTACAGGGAGGCATGAACCTTTCTTAGCTATCATTGGTTAACAGCCAGTGTCGTAAAATCACACAAGTCAAACATGCTTGCTTAGGGAAAGCTTGTGCACAAGGAAAACTGCAGCAAAGCTCATGCCTTGAGACATATCCAAATGAATGAAACTCATTTATATAAAAATTTGACTTTTATTGCCTATATCATAAAAACCACGTACGGAAGAAAACTACACTTTGGGCTTTGCTGGAGTTGCTAGGTAACAGTGCACCGCCCCTGACAATAAGGAGGTTTTTGAAGCTACTTGTTTTCCAGACACACACAAAAATAACGTGTTGCCTCAAAATGACAGGGTTTTTTTTTTGGGGGGGGGGGTTAAGTTCTTGGGCTGCTTTTAGAAGCAGTTGAGTCCCAAATAGAAATACGAAAATGTGCGAAATCTCAATTTTACATAATATGTTCAGTTTAAGACCTGAAAGGCATTTTACTTTTCAGAGGGGCAACCACCAAAAAATATCTAACCAGAAGAATTAAGATCAACTCCTGTTCATGTTAATTAGAGTCAAAAATGTATTAATTTCTGCTCTATAAATGCCAATATGTGACACAGTAATAAATCACAGCCCAACTGCTGATGTTGAATTTTCTCTACCATAACTGCTTTCTGTTGGCCACGTTTGTCCATCGCAAGCTGCTCTCACTCAGACACCGAAATAAATTCTTAGCATGTTTTCATATTGGTATATTCCAGTGAGGGTTAAAATACACCTCCATACCCAGAGAGAGGATATTCCATCAGGCTTTCCAATTAATATAATAAGTGGTTCAAAGCTTCACAATGTCACTTTTCATTTAAATCTCCAGCCATGTTTATGCCTTTCACTCCTCTGACAGTCCTCAGTACTGAGTAAACATCCTCCTCTGGCAGCTTGGACACACTTTTTTTATTAACAGATTCTCCCACTCTTTATGTTTCTATGGCTCTTGTTAACCAGATGGTGACACGAGAGGATGACCACCGCGAAGCGTCCATCACTCACCGCATATACTGTATGACTGCTTGAACCCTCACATGCTTGTATGCTTATCCTGTTTAAGAAAAACCGACCACCTCAGTCCATCCACACACACACACACATACACCCCAGAGATGTATAAATGCACAGAGACAAGCATTGCTTGTGCAGAGCATCCTCGGGGATGGCCACCTCAAAACCACCATCACTTTGCACACCTTTCATACTCTTAGGCTTGGTTTTTCCTCTATGCAGTGAAATCCACTCCCTGGGGGCCAGTTGGCCTTCTGATGTACGTACGGGTGCCAGCAAGGGATACAAAGCTAGCTGTGTGTGTCAAAAGAAGCATCTATATACCCCTGAAAAGAAGGTAATAGAGATGCTGGAGGTTCATCTGCTGAAAGTAATAATTATCAAATGTAGGTTTTTAGCTCAAGTGGCTACACAAGTGGCTTGTTAAGAATTCTTTAAGACCATTATTAATTAAATTTAAATCTTCTATAACAGAAATGTACTAAATAACATTGTATATTTTATATAGTAGTAGAACCAAGCTTTGTAGCACAGATTGGGGGTTGGCAACAGAAGTTAGCCCATGGCAAAGACAAATGTCACTTACCCATAATTGACGCAAAAAAAAAAAGCTTGCTAGCTAGGAAGGGGATAATAGTAGCTAGTTAGCAGTAGCCTCAATCACATCAAGTCACACAACGGAATAAAGATGACTCAAATGTTTGACAGAAAAATCCAGTGAGAAAAATAAATTACATGGAATATACAAAAGTAAATAATTATGCCATAGCAAAATAGCTTTCAATTTAAAAAAAAGTTAAACACTTCAAAAGTCTTCATTTTGCATACATAAAATTAAGACTTTTTAAGGATTCACAGACACCCTGTCAGTAACTGAAAACAGACGAAACATAGAAGCATTTACCTGATTTTTATTGATCAAACTAGATTTGAACAATTTCCTTTGGGTCGTTGACAAAGTTGTACTAAAACTTCAGTTTTTAAGAGTATTTCCCCCGAATCCCTGCAACTTTATGCATCTTTGTAGTGATGCAAAATCTTTAAAAAAAACAATGCAGCAGATCTTCAAAAAATTGTTTCTTTTATTTTCAATATTTAAGATAATAGTGTGCGATGGAAAGTGGTCTGAAACCTTGAACTTCTAACTTCTTTTCTTACATTTTGTTACATTTCAACCACAAACTTCAAGTCTAGTCTCTATAGAATTAGGGCAAGAAAGAAATTAGAAAAAAAGGTCACAAGAAAAAGTGACACATATTTCAGTCTCTAGCTGTCCAGCAGACACAAACACACACACTGCTGTTTTGGTGGATCCCGAAAGTATTGTACATTTTTTGTTTTCCTTCCACTTAAAAATTATTTTCTGTGATAAAGATTAAAAAATCTTTATCACAGAAAATACCAACATGAACCATCCATCCATTCCCTCCAGTCTGTCCAGGGCAACACAGAGATAAACAGGACAAACAACCGTGCACACACAGTCACACCTAGGGAGAATTTAAAAAGACCAATTAACCTGACAGTCATGTTTTTGGACTGTGGGAGGAAGCCGGAGTACCCGGAGAGAACCCACGCATGC
>CAEFZY010058908.1:0-18995 GCA_903066815.1 Brachyrhaphis roseni
TATATATATATATATATATATATATATATATATCAAAGTATGACTTGAAAGAAATTTGACTTCACAATTTAACACTTTGAAATTGGGCCTCTGTCTCTTTCTGACAACATGACTCCATTTTTACCGGAGTTTTAATGAGAAGTAGCTCATGTAACAAGCTTTGCAGGTGTTTGCTAATTGCTGCTGGCTAGTCTGTAGGAGCTGAGTTGGGGAGTCATGGAGTTGGGGTGCTCTGTGAAGTGGAAGCTTTGAAACTTCAACTCCGAGGAGGAAAACAAAGCAACATTCCAGGTGTGTTTTTGATGAGGGAATACAACTTCAACATGACGTAAATCTCAAACAAGTCAATTTCACATATTACTGCCCCTTTAAAGCTTATCCAGATCGCAGAGCAGTCCCATAAACCGGGAAGGAGGAAAACAAAATGACTGGTTTTAAATCATGAAAGATTTTTTTCTCTGTTCTGACTTTCTTTGTGAAGTTTCCAAGAGTTCTTGCATTTTTGTGGAGCACAACAAACTTTATCGATTACAAAACAATGTTCTTTTTTTTTTTCCTACTCCTCCTACGCAAATCTCCAAGCGGACCGTTTTCCATGAGCTCTTTCGCAGATGTTCGCTATCAAACTGCAGGCTCTTTAAATGTTTCATGAAATGATTAAAGCTCACTTAACATGCTGTAATTTCAGGGATAATTGTTGAGTAAATGCTGAGAAAAACAAAGACGAGGGGGGAAAAAATTAAGGTCCCTTTCTTTGTCGGTGCTGAAATTAGAGTTTCTCCTTGTAATGAGGCAGACGGACAGTTGTTACGCTTTGTTGAAATGGAAAAAGTTGTGGCTGGATTATGGTTCATCTAATTTAGTGACTTTTAAATATATGGTTTCCATTTAAATCATTGTGTCCAAATTGAGTATTTTTCAGATTCATTGCTTTGTTCAAGTAAAGAAGCATTTACACGTTATGTCACGCTCTTCAGAAAGCCGCCCACTCCGCCATGACAGACGTCAAAACAAAGCCTGCACGCATTAGCTTCTATAAAGCTTGGAAAAAAACAGAAAGTTGTTAGCCCAATATTGCGTTTAGCTCATTATCTGGAAAAAAGGTGTTAGGGAAAATGCCACTTAAATCAGGTGGTGTTAATTCAGACAAGCTTTATGATTTAATCATATCTACAAACACCTTAGGAGGGAGACATTAGCGGTGATATTTTAAGCTAGCTGATTCCAACTTTTGGCATTACTGCTGTCCATGACCCTGACTAGATGTGCTACTTCCACAGTCTCCCAAGATGGGAGTTCAGTCCTCCCATCTCCCACTTACTACGTTCCTCATGGCGCCTCAATGTGATTAAGTGACGTAGTTGCAAAGGGTCAGTAGAAACTAATTCTTTGTTAGGATTAATCTGAAATGCAGAATACAAAAAACCTAAAAACCTCAGACCTTAGTGAAGTAGCTAAATGACTCTCTAGCACAGCTGATTAGCTGCGTTTCCGTTACAATGTGCGCAAATCTTTGTCGATATTCTGCTAAGGTTGATAAAACAGTTTCGCAGTTGTGGTATTTCCATTAAATTAAAACCACACATGAATAAGATTGTTCATGTGATAGGTCATTTAAAAAATCGCGGTAGCGACTGATATAAACAGTTACATGAGAAACAGCCGTAATTCAGCCATTGTGCTGGCCATCATCATCTGTCGGCCATTAGAGGAAACGTCAGTCTCTTATTCAATCATTGGAATGACAAGCCACTGATATTTGGGAGCTGCCTAGTGGGGAAATTGTAGACGGCGATTTTGAAGAAGAGTTCCAGATTCAACACATTCTGACACAACGTTTTATCAACTGCATATTGTCCACATAAACAAAAACACGCCATCGACCTCCAACTACTTCCTGTTAACCCGTGACTCACTTGATGAGGGAAAAACGTTTCAATACGAGTGAAAAACCACCTCATCCTAGCGCAAAACCTAACAGAAAACGTGATTTTTTTCAAAATTACCATATTTCTGTTAAGCAAAATTATTTTATAACCTCAATTTGCACAATTTTATAGTTAAAGGAAAAAGGCAGCTACCTGATCAAGTGTTAAGTTTGGGCCAGCGATGGTTGTAAGCCACTCCCAACATATATCAAGTGTCAGGTCATGTGTTCTCACTGTTTAAATGCTGTACATAAAGTCATTATCGACTGCAAACAACTGTCAGAAAACTTTCATTTTAGTTTCCTGAGCGCTTGTTGCCATCCCATGCTTCCCTGGGCAACGTCGCCTCACATCAAAAGCGGTCACTCCTCTTAGAAAATGGTGACTCTCATCCTGCCGTGATGCTTTTTCCATCTTCAGGATCATGTTTATTTTGCTATAGTTTTTAATCAGTACATCCCAGAGGCAGCAGTGGGCAGATCAGAGCCATTACCAAAGACAATAGCATGTGTAGGGAAGGTTTGGCTAACACTGCTGCTCTATTGGATTAGGAGGCCAATGAGAGGGAAAGGCGATACTTCATAATGATGTGTTGTGGCTGCCTGAGTAGGCATGGTCCGTGATGAATCGGAAGGTCTGGCTTCATAAATTATAATTATTTCGTGCCAACATGGTTTGAGCGAGCTACTTAGCATCGCAGCATCTATCAGTCGACCCATATGGCTCAGAGATTAACAGCAGACCTTTTTTTTTTTTTTTTTTTTCACAGCCACAAAAAAAATTTATGATGGAGAGGAAAGAAGAAAGGAATAATGATAATATGGTTGGAGAAGTAAGGAGTCGGAATTCCACAGACTTTTTTTTAATTCCTCATAATATTTTGGTAGCTAATGTCTACAAGAGGTGGGCTAACCTCAGTAGGTTAGCCACTAGGCTAGGTTAGCCCATCTCTAATAAAATATTTCCCTCCTTTTTGTTGTTCTGCTTCAGAAATTCTATTATATATTATATCTATTGTTTTTTGTTAGATTTTTTTTTGTGGAAAGTTTTTATATAATTGACACAATAGGTAACATTTCTGAAAGTGTTCCAGTGTGTTTTGAAATGTTACTTTCTCAAACATGTTTGGTTGAAGAAAATTTGAATCTTTTGGTTAATTTCTTTGGCTTGAAATGGATTTTCTAAAATTGTGCCCTTTCTGACAAATGTGTTTCTAAAATACTGAATCTGAATTTTTTATTTTTATTTTTTATCCTGTTGTGTTTTATGTTCTTGGTAATTGTTATTGCCTTTGTGAAGGCAATGTTTAAACAATCATCTTCATATTTTTTGTTCCATTCAGTTCATATTCAAAATGCTGGATTTGAAGCCCAGGAACAATGGAAACTTTTGCAGCCATTTGCTAAAACTCAAAATCTTAAGTATTTCTATCTTAGTACTCTAGAAATTAGACAAAACTAATCTACAAGAAAGTTTTTTTATATTAGTTTGTTTTAAGTAAAAAATTCCTTTATATTGATGAAAAAGTACTTGTTCCACCTGATTATTTCACTTATAATATGAGAAAAAACAGAACTAGGGCTTTTTTTTTTTAGAGAAATTTTTACTTAAATGTTAGTTTTTTCATATTTCAAGTGTACTAAAATATTTGAACTAGAAACTAAAAACGCAAAATCTTATCAAGTAATTTTGACCCTAAGTGAGGCGCTTCATGATGTTGCATGATAAAACTTGTGGTTCAAAGTGCCTTGTTCTAGTATTTGTGCAATGTTTGTTTCTGATGCAGGCCCAGAAGGAGCTAACTCTGGAATTTACTAGCTTGTTTGTGGCGAGTTTTTAATTCCATTAACTAGGCGTGCATTTCTTGCATGCTTCCATTTGCATGTGATTCCCCTTGAATTCCCAGCTATTGTGTAAGTGCCTGGCTGCTAAAGTCAAAAGTAAGACGAAGAAGGAAAAAAAAAAGATGAAGTCCCACTTGAGCAGAGCGACACATGCTCAGACAGGCTTATGGAGCCAACACTTGTTCTGGGGTTTTGTCATTTCTAATTACCATGCAATTCCAAGTGCTAAGTCTGTCCCAGCCAGCCCTCATTCCCCAAATCATGTAGCAAAGTCATGCTTCATGTTAAAATAAGGCTTCTACTGTAGGTATCTACGATATAAAACACTGAACATGTCGACGCTAGATGAACTGGCTAATGTGAATCCTCAACCGAACACTAAATTCCTAATAAATGCGAAAGGGGAAACCCGTAAAGTCGATAAGCGACGATCCAAAGTGAGAAGAATGGCTCAGAGGAAGTTTGGCTTCTGTCCTGAGGCTCATCCAAAGCTTCCCTGATGTTTCCATACAAGCAGGCAACAAGTTGCTCCGAGCTCCAGCAGGTTTTAACATCTCTGTGGTTTCCCCCCGCCACCCCACCCGAACCGGGCCGCCAGCGCTGAGAAAAGGGCCCATTGTCTGATGCAAGAGCATTTCTTGGCCTTGAAACAATCATGCTGTGGGGTTTTCTCCTTTCTCGGAGAGTTGCTTGAAACCCTGCCATTTAGCGATCAGCTTTTATGGTTTGCAGGTTTGCACCTTTGAAAGCAATAAAACTTTAGGGGGTTTGTTGGATAAGGCACGCCGTGTGTCTGTGTGAAACAGGAAATGTTCAGTTTTCTCAAATAAAAAAGCTTTTAAACAAAATGCGTTGCAAGACTAGAGTGAAAAAAATGGATTTAAATCAAGAATTATTCTGTTTAATTTTAAAATGTAATCATGTAGATTAACAATTAATACAAAACAAACATGTTCGCAAGTTTAATTTAATAATAATAGTAGCCAAATGTATGTTTTTACCACTTGACCATTACACTTAGATTTAGCTCAAATTTAAGCTCAATATGAGCTTCAGTTGCATTAAATGTTAAAGTTAAAGTTAAATGTAAGATACAATTGTCTCTGCTAAATGTAGCTAACAATAGCTACATTTGAAAAGTATCAAAAGTGCTACTTTGCTACATTTCATAAATGTAGCCATACTTTACAAATGTAGCTAAAAAAAAAGGCTACATTTGCATACAAATGTCTACATTTAGATAAATTAGTCTAAACGTCTTATATTCTAAATGTCGCTATATTTAGCTAAATGTGGTTAAGGTATATGTAGCTACATTTAGCTAGTGTAGGTAAATGTAACTTACATTTAACCACATTTAGCTGATGTAGCTAAATATAGCTACATTAGATAAATCTAGCTAATTTCAGATAAATGTAGCTTTAAAAACACTGCAAGAAAACCTTGATAACTTTGTGACAACTACTCTGTTTAAGTATACATGTAAGTCTGTCATCAGAATACTTGTGTCCTGTACGAGATACGAACATGTGGCTCGAATCATCCTGCTGTTTGCAGTGATTCTTGCAGCGAACCCCTGATACACGGCGAGGAGTAACAATCAAACTGTTTCAGCTGGGATGTAAAATGAACACAACAAACATCCACAACATTCCCTGCCTTCCCAGCCTCTCCATGGAGTCGTAAGGGAGAAGAAGGAGAAGGAGAAGAAGAAATCACCTTCAGAACTTAAATGAAACGGCGTCGGGTTTGCCACAGCTTGCTGAAAGTGAAGTGAGTCTTCAACAGCCGTGGCTCAGATGAACGGAAGGGGAGAACCTGATACGGACTCTTGTTATTAGAAGCCATATGCCTCCTGCAGCCTGTGGACTGGCTGTAAGGTAAATAAAGCTGATGACAAACAGCAGCAGAGAGCGCTGGCTGTGCCGCCCCCTCGCTCGCCTCCTTCCTCATCCCGACAACTCGGGCCGCCAAACGAATTAGCATCATCTGGCTGATACATTTGTAATCTATTCAGAGCATGGCAAACAATACAAATTGGGTTTCTAATTTCTCCTGACTCATTTATGCGACGCGAGCGTGTCGCCATGGAAACATTTTTGGACACGTGGCAACTTTCATCAGAAATACCTTTATCTCCCGTTTTCCATTGAAATTGCTTTCAAAGTGTGTGTGATTTCTTTTCTCTTTTTTTTTTTGCAAAATGAGTTTCAGATATTTGAATTTTAACAAACTCTCCAACTCCTGTTACCTCCACATGCCTCCACACACAAACTACCTACTTTATATACACAAACACAGAAAAAAACGTTTGTCCCACAAAAAAAAAACAGGTGCATCTCAAACACACACGTAGGGCTGTTAAGCATTGATTGGCCAGATTAATTACAGCATAGCTTCCGGACACCTATCTGCTACTAAAGCAAATTCCCATTAAGAAAAAAAAAAAAGAAGAAACAGAATTTAAAGTCAATTCCCAGGACTCACAATGCAAGCTAAATCTCAGCCCCCAACACACTTTTTATTATCCGACTCCGAAGAACAACAAAAGCAATTAAAGATACCATTCTCCGGCTCCATTGAGCCGTCCTCCCCGTGCCAGATAACCTAGAGACACCAAGCGTTCTGATAAATGGGCCGTGAACTTCTATCTGCTAAAATAACAACGCGGCCTAATGTGTCCACCAGGATGCTTATCTCAATGTAATCATTGTTGCATTTGCACTGAGAGTGCGATGTAGGTCAGGGCGGCGCGCGGGGGGACGGCGGTTATTATTTAGCTTTGCCTTGACAAGTTTTCAAGTGTATTCTTGAGCCACTCTGATAGAGCGGCTGCCGTTTCTGTGTCGTGAAGGAAACATCCTTAGCTTTACATCGTGTCCTAATGTTATTCCCTCATCAAAAATATATCTGGAGTGGTGCCTTGATTCTTTCATGCATGTTTGAGAAATCCTTTAATCTCCAATGGCAACCATTCAGCTGCACAAAACGCCTGGTTGGACCTAGCCCCGCCTTCGAGGACAAAGCTCCTCCTCAGAGCTGTAGTTTATATTTCATGGCGTGCTATATGCTGGTAAAATGTTGGAAATGCTGTTTATGTTGCAGTGTATGTTTGTGATGCTACACTCTTTGTGAGATGCCTAACTTATTTACATATTTACATCTGTGGCTTGGAAAATGAAACGGTGTTTGGGAAATACTGTGCCTATGGGACAAGAAAAGCTCTCAATATATTTATTTTTTTGTTTTTCCTGACTGTTATATTTAAAATATCCACGACGTTTGAACACTATTTTGATTATTTATCCGTAATTCATCCAGATACATGACTTGCAAGGTCTGAAATGCAATAGTTTAGGTTCTGACCCATTTAATAAATAATTTTTGAAAAGCCCAATTCTTTTAGGAACTTTATCACCAAGTGAAACATGATTATGTTAATTATGATGGTTTATCTAATTACAGATAATGAAAGCATGACAGTTAAAATTAGAATATTACATCAGACCAGTAAAAAAGTATTTTCAACAAAACATGGGGTTAATGAAAAGTATGTTTAATACCTGTTTAAAGGTTGGCACTTTTAATATGATAAACGAGACTCATCGGGCCGTGTACTCAAATTTATTGAATATGGGTACCGAGTTGGACCAAATAGCATCGCATGGATTCTAATTAAATGGGGTATGTACGTCTAGGATTATTCTGGTTCGTATAAATGTTCTGCAGAAACCTTTTATTGCGTTTCAACATGCTTGTTCCACAAATAGAATTTGAGCAGTTTGATTACAACTTTAATCAAAGACGCCTTGGGCAAGTATCCAACAGACTAGACATGATATTGAAAGGTGATGGTAATTGACTGAAACCTCATTGAGTGATGAGAGCGATTGGATTTCAAAGCATCTCTGCAGCTCAAACGAGTCTCACGCACACAAACACGCCTGCTCGGTCGCCGAAGACTGCAGTCATTTGGAAATCGGTTTACAAATCTGTGTCGGACATCCCATCTGTGCCGCCGGATGGTCTGTCCGTGCGCAATCACGACTCGTCCAAGATCCACATTCATAAAGTGTGGGTTAACATATTGGTTCTCTTGTCACGCAACCAATCTTTTTGATTTGTAGCCAGTGAGTTTTTCAGATATTTTTTCTTCCCTTCTTTAAGGTTCTCTTGCAGTTCATGCAGGATCCCTTTTTTTTTTTTTTAGATTACAGGAAACATGCTCTCAGAATGTTTTGGCCCAGGAGGCTGAACTAAACTGGAAAGGCTTTGAGAATGTAAGATCTTTGATTAGATTTGGCAAATTAACAAAGCTGCACAATAACTCACTTAAACACAAAGGATTGCCATAATAAAAACTGACATTAATATTTCTATTCAAAAGGACAGAAGAAGTATCTCTTTAAGAATATAGTAACGTTTTTTTTTATTTCTCCATGTTCGCAGCAGAAATTACAGATTTTTTGTTTGCATTCATGTCAGTTGTCAGGTGTTTGTCGGGAATAAGTTGGAATGTTTGGATCTTAAACATCAGGGACACAATAACTTTTCTTAAAGGGGCAGTATCATGTAAAATCGACTTGTTTGAACTTTACATCATGTTATAATGTTATTCCGCCATCAAAGCCATACCTGGTGTGTTGCTTTGACTATTGCATTTATGAAAAGTCCTTTAATCTCTATGGCAACTACTTAGTTGTGCAAAACGCCTGGGTGGTGCTAGCACCGCCTTCGCAGACAAAGTTCTCCTTCTCAGAGCTGCAGTTTCCAAACTTCTGAGCTCCTGTGACTCCAACACTCAGCTCCTTCAGACTTTAACAAACACCTGATGGAACTGGGCATTTGCTGAGCTCATTGTAGGAGTTACTTCTCAGTACAGTGCTGGCAAAAATGTTGTCAAAGGGTAAATAGAGGAACCATGTTGTGGTGACTTCCTGATGGCGGAGTTTCAGAAAGAGTAGAAATTTTTAAAAAGAAGCCCAATTTTGAGGTGTTAAATTGTGAATCAGATTTATTTTAAGTCATATTTTGTATGTGTTGCATTTGTATGGCAACTGAAGGCAACATTACTTGATTGTGATATAAAATGGCTCTATGTGGCTGGAAAACACGATACTTCCCCTTTAACTCCGAGGCTTTGGTCAATTTGTTAAGACCAAACAGCTCATAATGACACAGCCAAACGTTGTCTGAAGTGAGCAATGTCTTCATGCTGTATCACACGAGAAATAATGAAAAAGCTCGACGGGGAGCGAGTGCGCTACAAACACCAGATCACCACAATCTCAGCAGCTGAAAGTTTCTCTTTCTTTAAATTTTCCACTTGACCAAACACCTGAAATTGTCCAAACCTCCACAGTTGATTCAGGCATGTCAGGCAATTCACTCACTCCTGTATGTCTTGTCTCCCCACTCCTCCCCTCTATCTCTTGTTCTCTGTCAACATGGCGAGATGAGCCGCCTCTGACACTACAGACTGATTTCTCTGTTCAAACTGAACAATGCGATATGTTGCTGAACAATGTTTTACTGTCATGGGAACAAGGAAAGGCTGTATTACCACAATACAGTCTTGGAAAAGATAAATAGGTGCAATCTTGCTGCATTTAAAGAATTTAAAAGAGGAAATAGCAACCAGTTGCAACTAAACAGAAGGAGTGAACTGGGATGACAACAGAGTAGCAATAATAACAGAAACTCACAAATTGAAACTGTAAAATGTGGTGTTCCTCAAGGCACAGTCCTAGGACCTAAATTACTTATACTATATTTATCATATTTTTATGGTATCCAGTACTTTTTAAAATTAGAACGGCTGCTGATAATAGAAACTTTTCTTTCTGGAAATATTATGAGCAAACTAATACAAATAGTGGAAAAAGAGTTAGCTGAGTCTACAAAAAGTGATGAGCTATCCTTAAATGAAAAAAAAAGAAGCTAAATTTATGGTATTTTCTGGTAATTTGATCAACAATAACGTAAAGTTACATATAAATGGAGGTGAAATTGACAAATACATTTTATGAGGTTTGTTTACTGGAATATGTTAAAGATAAAATTAAAAGAACCATAGAATGTGAAATTATAAAAGCCCATTATTACACATTAATTGTGTAATAATGCATGTATGTAATGTGAATATGTATGCATATTTAAATATAAATGTGTCTAACTAAACTCATGTATGCATGTAGGTGAATAGAATATATCTCTCAATACTGTAGACTGCTGAATCTATTGGTAATTTATTTAAATGCATTAAATCATTGGTTTGTTAATTAGTGTTTTATTTTTTCTTTCGCAAGTAAATGATCAAAATTCAAATATAAACTCAGCCACACAAGGATCACAAAACTGGGAAAAACTATAAAGGCCTATTCCAAACGATTTGAAGTACATAATTTTAAATCAAAAACTTTTAATTTTATTCCTTCTTGTTTTTTATTTGTGGTAAGTAAGCTTCATATTTTATGGTCGGAAGAATTTTCTTTTACGCACAATGTGGTATCTTAGCGCTGTCTTGACCTGCTGTCCTTTTGACCAGTATGTCCTTGTAAACAACATTTTAAATTTCAAGGGGTCTTTCCTTGTTAAATAAAGTAGAAATAAAATTTAACACAGCTGTCAAACTACACTGGAGTGGAGGTCAAAGTAAATTGCTGCCCAAGGTCAGACTGAGCAATTCACAGAGAAACTGAAAAATAAAAAAAAAAACTCTACAGCCATCAGTTAACATGTTGTGACTTAAAGTTTGATGAGATGATTAGAAGATAACTTTGACATGTTTAGAAAGGTTTTTTTTTCCTTTAAAAACAGCATGACGTAAAGTTTTACCATCGAGTCATTTAGACAGAAAACACCAAAGTAGGGCTGTTTGGACATATTCACAGCGCAGTGTGTGGCACAAACAACTTCTACTGATTTTGACTTGTTTGGTAGTCATGGGACCTTGCAGTCATTGGTAGACTATCTACCATTGACTGCAAACAATATATGTTGCAGTCATTGGTTCCAGTCTACCAACATACAATTTTTACACAAATTGTTTTCCAGAATACAATAGAATTCTATTCTGTCTTACAAATAAGTCATAGAAGAAATTGGGTCGAACAACAGATCAATGATCCAAATTCCACCAGGAAATCTACAGAAAACTGTCTGAATAGGAAGCAGTTGAAATTGTTCCATCGTCCCCATCAAAGCCAAGATCTCAACCTACTTAAATTTTTGTGCTTGATAAAAAATTAATAAACTAAATAAATGTTCCTCCACAACAACATGTGAGTATGATAGTCATATGAATTTGGCAAATTCAAATTATTCTAAATCTGGTTCCTCAGGCTAATAAGTTGTGGGATGTAATCAATATTGTGTGATACAGTTAGCAGCTCACAGATCCCTCCCAAAAATATTTCACAATTTTATTTTATTTTATTGTAAAATCCATCATGATTATAAATCCCAAACTCTGACTTGATATGTATATCCCAACATGGTTGTAATACCTCCAATTCCTCTTTTACTTACACTAGCTCCCATTTGTAATAAGTCCATGCTGAGACTCAACAAAGACATTGAAAAGCCTGTGTAAACAAAAAAAAAAACAACCAAAAACATTTAATTTTTACTTAGATGCCAGATCGCTGGCCTGTTTAATGCAACAGGAACAGAATTTAGGGAAGCAAAACCAGAGTTACTGGAAATAAAACCAACCACTTCTCTAGAACAATACCGGATATGCTTTTGAAAAATTTTGATTCAGTAATAATTATATAGCAAATTTACTTCTGCATTTTGGCTGTGCATCAAAGAAAAAAGAATAGCATATGATGTATTTAAAAGTTTATAGTGTTAGAAAAGGACGATAGAAATATATTTGATTTAAAATAAAGGGACAAGAAACAGAAAATTGTGCACTGTAGCACTAACAGAACTCATCCATTATATTATGACTGGGCCCACTTCATTGCTATTACTTCTAATCAAGAAAAAGTATGGATTTTCAAAAAAAAAAAAAAAAAAAGAGAAAGAAAAAACAAACATTTATTTTCCTTTATAGTTATTTTACAGAGGTTGGCCCGGTTTCCCCATCTCATGAGGTTTTTGTTTAAATCTCTCTTTTTGTCCGTGTACTTAGCTTGCCTCGGAGGATACCAGAACTTGCATGTTAGGTTAAATAAGGACATAAATATAATGTTTTCGTTGTGATGGACTGGTGATTTGATTCTCTCCAAATAACAGTTTGGATAAGCTCACAACCTGTCATCACCCTTAATGGAACAAGCTTGCGTGGAAAAAAAATCAATTGAACTTTACATTACCAAGGGAAGGGATTTTGCATGTTTGCCCAAATTAAATCCGTTTTCTATACTCACTAGTGCCATGCATGCTCATGTGAGGTGGTACAACAGTCAGAAGGTACACTCTGGACTGGTCACTAGTCTATCATATTCTCAGTAGATAAATATATGTGTATATATATAAAAAATAAAATACATGAACAGCATTTATCAGCATTTGCAGAGAACGCTCCGTTTTGACCCATGCCTCTTTTTACCTCTCTCTCCTACAAATCCCTCTTCTCTGACTGATAAAAAAGTGGTGATGCATGAGGAAAATCCCCAGTCCTTGTTTATCCCTTAAGCAAGCATTATGCTAATTTGTTACACTGTGACGTCATCCCTGGCTCCATTGCCAAGGACGCCATAAAGAGTGTTTGGGTGCAGTCTTTAGGACAGAGATAAAGTCTCTTTGGTTGTAGAATTTGAACTTTACAACAATCTGCAAAAAATCTGAGACAATATTTCAAATTAAACGGAAAACTCATGCAGCGTACAGCCTATTCTTATGTTTTCATCTTAAAGCATGAATGATTACAAGGACGTAGAAGAACTGAACTACAATCTGTGAGGTACGTTGGGAGGTGATTGTATCTGCATTTTTAAACAGGTTTGTGAATACTTTGCACTGCCTGTGTGATCATTTTAAACATCAGAACCCATTTGTATATATCCAGTGGAGGTGTCGCCGAACAAATCTGTTAAACCCAACTTAATTTTGAGACGCCGTTTTTCCTTGGCATTTTTGAGATCTCATTCAGGAGATCTTGATTTCTCAACTTTAGGATATCTTTCAATGTTCTGAAAAAAAAAGGGTTGAAGTCATATTCAAAGTGTTCTTTCCATATGTGGCTTCAAAAAAATTGTCTTGATGGTAATTGATTCGCTGTGGCAGAAACTAGATGACCCATTGGTTTGACATGTATGGTAATGAATGCCATCAATCTGAAGAAAGATGCGTTCAGGCCTGTGGAGTTTCTTGGGACTCCAGAGGCCTTTTTGCACTGCAGGGCCTGGAGCGACTGCGGGGTAGACTTTTCTTGTCAGTCATTTTGACTGACAGCATAAACTTCTTACCTGTTGAACAGCTGAACAGATCCACATCGTGCTATCTCACATCAAGCAAATGATTTTAGGCTATGTAACTTTTTCTTCGCAATGACAAACTATATATAAACAATTAAATTAAACACTTAACCAAATGTTTCAGGGTTTTGATGTCGATATGGAGGCTGAATCAGGGCTCTCTGTGGCACTGGACACTGGAACTGCAAGCACCACTTCGGTTGACGTTTTGAAATCGGGGAACATTTCTCTAATTTCAGTCATCAGATGCCTGCAAGACTGAATGGCGGGTTTCCTGATCAATAATATGCTTTTTTTTTTTGATTGATTTAATTAAAGGTAAAGAAGAGGCCTCTTTTTCCCCTCAAGGCTGAGCGGGTACAGAAAGAGCTCAAAGGACGACAAATAATGAAAAAATGTTCTGCCAGGTCTGTGTGGAGGTGGCCTCGGGCAGCTTCAGCAGGAATTTTTGATATGACAATCCCTGCTCACTTTCGAGGCGGGACATTGCTCATTGCAAACACAACCAGGGCCAGAGTACAATAGGGTCACTCTCTGCAGCTCAAAAAGGCTTTAAAAGACACCAGGTAGTAGGTAATCAGGAAGACTGCAGTTTCTGTAGTTGCAGAAGTGAAATCTTGAAATTCGGAGAGGTTGAGGATTCTCATGACCAACCTTTTGGTTGGCCATGAGAAAGTTCTGGTAAACATTGGGAATGCTCTAGTTTGCCTCATCAGTTGACACCTTTAGGAAGCATTGTATGTAACAGATTTGTGGATTTGATTAGTGGATTACTTTTTCTGGAACAGTGAACACTTCTGAATCTGAATGGACCAGATTCAGAAAGGAAAGGATTGCAGGGTGCCACACCTTGGAGTCGGAGACAATGGAAAGTGAAGTGACAGACCAGACTGGGCTTTTTTTCCCCTTTAAACATCAGACCTGCAACAGTCAATATTCTTGCTCCGATTTTTATAAGACCCTATTTAATTTAGTCACAATTCTGCCTCACTGTCACTGCTGTCATCGCATAATCAAGTTCACGGTAAACATGCTTGGCGATCTTGTCCGACTGATGCGTCGTTTTTTTTTGTTGTTGTTGTGCTGTGTGCCAAAGGTCATGGCAGATGTCCAGCAGAGTGCTTATTCATGACATTTATCCTTTTTACTGTCAGTTAGCCTTACTCAGGCACAATGCCATGACAGGTTATCCATGCCATTAGCAGAAGACACAGAGACGGCAGACAACAAAGACGAGGCTGTCTGAACGGCGAGCGGGGGGGTAATATGTTTACGGTGGAGACGAAAAAGGGCGGAGGGTCTCCAGAAATGACAGGGAGAGAATTGAGGCTCAGAACTGGGATTTGTCTTACATTTCCCCGACGCTGTCCTGAATGCTGCCTATTATTATCCTCGGAAGAAAGAATTTATTTTCTATTTGTTTGGCGGGCTTATTTATTTTTATTTTTTTTCCCTTTTGGGTCTCGGGCTTGATATTTATTTATTCATTTGTGCCACCAGTGGTGCCTGAAAGGGGAGCTGTGAAGTGCATCACATTAACTGTATTGACAAACAGCTCACCGAGCGCATTGCCTCTGCCTTTGATGGGGGTTTAAGTAGGAAGCCATTGAGAGACTTATGGAGAAATGTTCCCCTGGGATCAATAGATTAGAGCCCTTACTAATCTTAGTGAGCAAGACAGCAGCTCTCATAAGGAAAAACTCCAGTGATGTCGCTAACATATGCTGCGCCATCACTCCCCGCTGCCCTCAAACCGTAATTATTTTTCACTCTAATACAGGGCACGAACTTGGAAGCACAAGTACTGCCATCCTTTTCCATGTGCTTTGGTATTGCTTTTAGGCTTTAAGAAAGCGAGAAATGTTCTGATGTGCTGTGTTATTTTTATTTTTTCAAAATAATCTGATGTATTATTCCAGGTCGGAATCCAGTGTACCGTTTTTATTTTAGTGTCACTTTAATGAAAAAAAAAAATTATACGAAACACTTAAAAATGAAAGCGTGTGTTAAATTCTACTTTGTAACAATCATTCTGGGTTCAATATAGAGGTAAAATGTAATGCAAGGCAAGGTAAGTTGATTTGTATAGCACAGGTAAATGCATAGTACCGTCACTGCAAAAAACAAAAATCTTACCATGTATTTTTGCTCTAGTTTTTAGTGCAAATATCTTAGTTTTGTCTTATTTCAAGTGTTCAACTTACAAGTAATGTTTGAGCAAGATATAGGAGCTTGCTGTAAGTCAATAATCCCTTAATATTGATGAAAAAGTACTAGATACAATGGCTGATTATTTCACTTACTGGAAAAATGTCTTAAGTGAAGTTAGTGGAACTAGTACTTTTTAAAAAAATCTAAATCAATACTACGGAATTGCTGAAATATTACTGCATGATATGTAAAATCTCCCTTATGCACAATTGTTCACATCACATTCAAGGTCAGGTTGGTAGGATCACTTAAAGTAATTCAGAGGACATACAGTATGCTCACAAAAAAGTTTTACATTTGTTAGAATGTATAACAAATGTATAACTTTTAATCCATGACATTTTGGATTAATATTTTGCTCTTCTGTCTTTCGGAAACAAAATATGAAACAACCAGCAGCTTTTTTTTTTTAAATTACTTTTTATTTGGCTACAGAGTATTGGCTTACAGAAAAAAAAAAACCTCAAGCAAATGGGGCAATTTATTTTTTTCTCAGGATCATATGAGTTTTTCTTTATACCCATTTAGTCCACAAGCGATTTCCTGAATGAGGCGCCCAGAGTGTGACAGATCCAAGGTGAGTCGTCCAAGACCAAGTTTCAATTAGACTTCTCTGTGGGCACTGATCCTCTGCACCATTAATCAATTCATTTCAATTAAAGCCATCCAAGAAATGATTAAATAATTACCTGCAGGCTCAGGGAGTCATATATCCTTATTATGGAAGCCCATTGGTCATCAGCTTGAGAATGTCTGACCAGCGCCAGATGTGGCACAGCAAATGAGGAAGCTGGATGACGAAGACGGCGAGTAGGAAGGCAACATTTAATCATTTATTCTGTTGAGCTGAAATGGAAATGGAAGACAGTGTCAGGGAAAAGTTCTCTGTCTGTAAATCTGAAATTTTGTGTTTTTATTTCTGTGTGCTGTACAGGTCCACCGTGGCCAACTGAGGCGGGATGACAAGGTCAGCGGGCGAACATGGATCAGTGGACATCGAGGGGCGGCGCAGGAAATGTCATGGATGTCTGGCTGCGCTAATGCGAGGTCCTGTTCCTGTCATCATGCAGATGTTTGGCTCTGTGGGGAAGAATGAATGCAGATGATGAAAGGCAAAAAAGGTTTTAAATCTTCAGAGATTTCTGCTTCCTGAAGCAAAACAGTCAAATGGACTAGACTTTACGACCTAGAATCTTAAAATCTTAGTTTGCATTTTTCAATTTTCATACTTCCCTTATCAGCAAGATAGTGTAAGCTTAGTTTGTCGACAAGCAACGAAATCTTGTAGCTGTTGTCAGCTACAAATAGTTGCTAGCTACAACTACAAGATTAGTTGCTAACCGATGTAGCTTAAGATGCTACAAAGCCAGCTCATGGCTAAAAATGTAAAAATACAAGATGCTACTTCTTGTTGTTCAATTTTCATACTTCCCTTGCTAGCAAAAGAAAGCTGTACCTTAGTTTGTAAGCAAGCTAAGAAATCTTGCCTACAACAATTTGCCAGTTACAACTTTCTACAAAGATTTCTAAATCTTTTAGCTACAACTAAAAGAGTAGGTGCTAATCTTTCTAGCTTAAAAAGCTACAAAGTTAGCTGAAAGCTAACTAGCTGTTTGCCATCTAACGTCTATAAGTTTTAGCTACTTTTTGCACTTTAAACTAATTAAAGCTAAGAACATTACGATGCTATTAGTTCATATTAAAAGAAGACTGCACATCTGCCAGTGACTGCTGAATGTCTCTGCTGCCTTTTGAAATTCCTGAGATTTTCCATTGTATACATGAACTACTTACATTTTTGGGGCAAATTTCCAAACTTGTGTGAGACTTTGGAAATCAGCTGATTGTGCTTTTTTATCACCCTTGCACAAGTAACAGTGTGTCACAAAATCCCAAAATATATTTCACTCTTTTGTGGACTTATCCAGTCCGTGGTTATTACTATAGTGATACAAAGTTTCTCTGAAATGCAAATCAAACCTATCATAATGATCGAAATGTTTTCTTAATAGTGGCAACTTTTTCTCAGTTATGGCTCAGCATATGCAAAAGTGAAGAAAGCTCCAAGATATTATTTTTAGTGTAACATTCACGTCTTTATATCATTCCACATATATGTTTACAAAAATTTTGTTTCTGAACAAGAAAACCGTAACTACAAACAGATTGAATAATATTGTTTTAAATGGTTCTATTTGGGGATATTTGGTCATGTGTGGGGTGGCATAATTCATAAAAAACCCCGCCACTTGTACTTTGTTCTGATAGCCTTTGGTTAGTAAAAAAAAAAAAAAAAAAAAAAGCTGTATATATCGAAGTCGTCGCAACATGGCTCCTTTATTAAACCTTTAACAAAGTGTTGACCATCATTGCATTGAGAAAATGAGCTCAGCAGAGGTGCAGCTCCATAAGGTCTTTGCTAATGGTGGCTAGCTAGTCTAAAGGAGCTGAGTGGGAAAGGGTTGCTCTGTGAGGCAGAAGCTTGAAAACTGCCACTCCAAGGAGGGGCTTTGTCCTCAAAGGTGGAGCTAAGTCCACCCAGGCGTTTTCTTTATAGCTCAGTGGTTGCCATGGGAGATTTAAAGATTTCTCAAACATGCATGAAAGAATCAAGGCAACACTCCAGGTACGTTTTTGATGAGAGAATAACATTATAACATGATGCAAAACTCTAAAAAGTAAATTTTACCCAATGCTGCCCCGTTTAGGAAGAAGACTCAAAAGACATAAAGAAAGAAGGGACAAAAATATTACTTTCTTTATGAAGTCGATTGTGTTACTTTTTAATGGTAGTGGGGACTGATTCTCAGAAGAGGCCATTGCTCTGGACTTAATCAGTTCACGCAGACTTTTTAATGACAAAAACACATAAAACCCTCTCACGCAGCATGTACAGTGAGGCCAGTTGGGTTAAATAGCTGTCATTATCAGGCTGTGTGGCAGTAGAATGGAGGTGACCCCAGACGGCTCTCTATCTTCCAGCCCCGCTGCTGCACATTAATGGTTAATTGATGTCACAGGGGACTGCTGATCAAAGGCTTTCTAAGCAGCCCTCCCCAACCCCTTTTTCAAACACGCTCCGCTGCCATTCTATTAGCAAGACGCGCACATCAGACGGAGGCGGGGCGGGTGGATGCTCCCGTCCTCAGTTCTAACTCAGATGCCCCGTGCCGCCACATGCAGGCACACCTTCCTCCCGTGCGATAATTATCACGCCCCAAACACACAAATATGCGCAGGCACACACGGCGAATCCCATATCTTGAGCCGCAACCATATCTGCAGCTTAAAGCGCTGCTGTTCTGACAGCCATCAGCAGAAATGGAGGCAAATCTTATTTACCTCGCTAGGTTTTCAATTTTTTTTTTCACCCTCCTCCGCTCCCCATTCCTGTCTTCCCCCAATTCCATATTAATGACATTTTCATGGTTTCTCTCCTCACTGCTGCCCGCTCACCCAAACTTCCTCTCAGCAATCATGCTAATTTAGCGAGCGAGTGGCTTTTAGGTGCCCAGCTATGATGGCTGCTGTCACTAAAGATCAGAGACCTTTTTAAAAAAAAAAAAAAAAAAAAAATATATATA